>OMLC01042406.1:0-23858 GCA_900302585.1 Regalecus glesne
ATATCACCCATTCTGAGTTGAACAAAAAACAAACCTAGATCATTCGCTCTATTCTGACCTCAGTACACATGCTGCTATTACAAAGTAAGTTTAGATTCTATTCAGTCATTCCGATCATTAATTTGACAATTATTAGTTCATCGGGAATTTGAGAAGAAGATCATGAAAAAAGCCATGATGAAGGCAGAAATTTCGACTTTGCATTTGCATTTCTAGAAAGCAAATGGTTTTTCGCAATAAGGCCACAATACAGCATGTGGCCTCTTTATGTCATGGGAGAAAGGTGCCAGACGCTATGCACCATTTGCAAGAGAACAGAAATTAGAGGAGATGGTGCCAACTCAATTGTGACAAACCAGCATCAATGAAAAATATAATAACTATCAAAGACCAAGAAAATGTCATGCTAGCATATTATGTGTTCACAGATCACCGTTCAAATCACATATTTTAACAGAAGTGACAGAATGAATTCAAAACAATAATGTTTGAATTTTCTTTTGCCCGATATATTATCCATGCTGACTTTTTACAGTCTTTGCTGTCATCATACTGCAAAAGGGTAAGAATTAATTAAAGTTTCTCAATAGAATTTTCATGCAACTTATTTTTTGATACATTTAATTCAGAGACATAAATATTAAATATGACTTGACATGTTAAAAGGCGGCGTGGAAATGACAGGAACCGTGTCCTTCTACAATAGTTCAGCTGAGTCCTATCCATAACCAGACATCAATATGATGAAAATAACAGATTTTCTTCCTTTCTCAAAATGGTGATGATTCGTTGCCTAGCATGCTACCTTATTCACTTTGACCAAAAAAAATAATCAAATACCTGGCACAGCTATTCTGATCTTATGCTGATCGGAGTCTTGCTACAATGTATGGCACCATCAAAGTGACAACATACATGCGGTGCTTCTGAGTAGCCAGTGATATGTCTAGAAGAATATCACATACAAAAGAGGGAAGGACCAATTACACATTGCTCACAAATGCAACAGCAAAATTTGACTCCAAAAGCCATATTGTATAACAAATAGTACAGCTTTGGTTAGCATAGTATCATATGGGGCCAAACCCATTATGCAGCTACATCTCAGACACTGTTTGGGTTGTAGCAGAGCATGTTGAGCTGTAGGTTCTCATCCCAGTGTCTGAGAATGATAAAGAGCTGGTTGGCAGCAGCCTTGATGGAGGCTAAGTCTCGTCCCTCGGGAATGCTCTGAGCACTCAGCCACATGCTGGCCTTGGCAGCCACCAACTCCCATTCTATGAAGTAGCTGGCTGAGCTGTGCTCCAGCCAGGCTAGGGCCACAGCTGTGCCCCACACCATGCTTTCTGGATCTAGCATCCTCCTTAGCAGCCCGCTGGGGTACACCGATGGTGGAGGTGTCTCCAGGGTCTCCGATTCAGAGCCCCGTCCACTGTCATTCGTGGTGTGAAGAGAGGGGGAGGGCTCAGCCATGATGGAGATATAGCTGGATAGGCTGGCTAAAGCAGTGGATCCGGCCTCCGTCTGGGGAATCCTCATTGAAAGCCAGGGGCTGTGGCTGCTGACTGATGCCTCTGCAAATTGCTGGTCAGACAGCGACCTGTGTCCATCATCTGTACTGTCGGTATGGCGACTTCCTGAATGAGATGGGTGGCTCAGGCTGCCTCGGTGGCTTGAGAATGGGGAGGTCCACTTTAGTTTTTCCATGGGCACGTTAATGGCATCACACAGAGCTGTGTCAAGGGGAAATGCCCCGCTTGCCAACTGAAGTGATACCTGCATTGAAGCAAACACTTAAGCCTGACATTGTGTGTTGAGGTGTTATCAGAGGCATCTTAATTTAGAGTGGAAACGGTGTGCTCCAACAAGACAATCTGAAAGGCTAAAGAGGATGGCCCTGACATTGTAAGCCCATGCAAAGTCATGCTGTGAACAAAACTGGCCTTTCTCTTCGATGCACAAAGAAAGTCCGCAAATCACACCGTTATTCACATGCAAATGTGAAGAAAGTGGATACCACATGCACACATCTATTAATAATTTGTAAAGAGTAACTTTGTTCTGTGAAAACAGCATCCTTTGCAACAAACTGTGGGCAATTTACAAGTCTTCCTGAATATCAAAAGCAAATTATGTACCTCTGACATATAAACACAAATCTCCATTTAAACAATAGGTGCCTAATCTTGACGGTAAAGAATTGACTCAATGATGGTGCCCGAGTGAAACGGCTCCTCTAGAGCAGTTTTCTTGCTCCAAGCCCAGTATGATATCTTTTTTAGTTTTAGTGAGATACGGTTCACGGTGTCCAACCCCGCTCCATTATTGCCCTCAAATGAGACTCGTGAATTCATGGTTTCAACGTGAGAAGTTGAGTGCGCAACATACATGACATTTAAAAGGTAATGTCATGAGTAAGCCACTGCTAGGAAACCGGGCAGACATCAAAATTATAATTACATCAAGAAGCCACAACAGCTAACAATTTGGCTACCCAACAGCTGCCCAGTTTCTTACTTTCCGTTAGGATCTTGGGACTATTCTCAAAACATACGAGCAAGCTGTTCGAGAAAAGCTGAGAGACGTGACAACAGACATTGCTTTGACATAACACTAAGACATTGAAGATTGATTTATAGTCCTCTCCTTTGACTGTGGTATATTCCTGTGTATCCATGCACCTATGGATCTGATACTCACCAGAGGGATGTAATCTTTGTTCTCGTTGTCACTCTCGCCAGTTGAGTCACCAGTCTTACTGTGCGATCGACACATGAAACCCTTGGCTGCCCGAGTAAGGAGACGAGTCCTGCTGATCGCCAGTCTTACAGAAAAAAGGAGAGAAATAAACAGTTTGATAGACTACCCATGACCATCATCTACTGCTTCTACCCAAAAGTCTTTTAGTCCCTCTCCATATCCATCCATACATTTTTGCTGCACATGGCATATGCTCTCCAGGTCTTAGCCCAACAGTCAAAATGAGACCGAGTCTTTAGGGAGCAAGTCCAAGTCAAGTTCGAGTCTATAAGGTAGTAAGTCCAAGTTAAGACCAGTGGGACCGAAACTTATGTAAAGACTGAACAGTGCAAGTCCAATTAAAAACCATGGCTTTAGCTGTTGTCTGCTATTGTAATAAAGGTCAACAGTTTCAGCTCAGAGGTTATATATTAAGACATTTGTTTCTTCACCAAGAAAGAAAGGTTTCAGATTTCAACTTTCCAATGTTTCAGAGAAATAAATTAATAATAATAAATGAAAGATTAGATTTCTCTTGATTGATTTTCTCATGGATAATTTGACATTAATTTTAAGTAGATTAAATATTCTAGTCTTGAACACAAACATTCTTGAAAATTATCATAGTTCCCCACTCACTGTCTGAGATCGACTGGAGACTGAGTCATTAGCTGGGAAATCTGAGATGAGACTGAACCCTTGAAAATTTGAACTTGAGAATGAGTCAATACTCAAGGACTGCAGCACAAGTAGTAATAAATATATGTTTACAGCACTTTCAGTCCCAGAACACACAGTGCTTTATGGTGAAATGACTGTGACATTACAGTTTCAGCCCTAGTCAGAACCAAAACACTAACCCCAATATAATTAGTGCCATTCTCAGGGCCTGCTGCCATTTGAGCCACAATGTAATAAGTAATTACTTTCTTTTAGTTGTTTTGGTTCTTTGTAAAATTGCCACTGAGTAGACATGTTATATCAAGTACAGCAGTTGAAGTGGTTTTATGGACATAGTTGAACACAGAAAAGTGGTGCCCTGAAACAGACAGCATTCACCAAGGGTATCGAATCAGGCTGCTGTAATGAACTGGAAGGATGTACAAAATAGTATTGGCATTTTAAGGCAGCAGTTTAAAAGACGTGACATTTTGCCTGAGGTATATTTCAGATCAACCTGACATGAATCGTGGATTTCACTACAATGAGGTCCCCTCTCTTCAACTGATTGCTCAGTTAACCATATGCCATGGTAGGATAGATATCATCTACATTATGATTATAGTGACAGGCAGTCTCTGATTTAGTGTGCGACTCCCTACATCACCCACCTTGCGGAAAACAGGCTCTCCACCGACTTCTGTGATTGCTCTGAGGTCACAGATGGACTCCTTTGGAAGGCTGGGAGAGAGAGAGGGGGGGGACAGAGAGAGAGAGGAAGAGAGAATTGTCTATCTAGTTCTGATAAAAACAGTCCCAGTGAAGAAACATCTTATTTTTGAATACAATGCAACAGAGACAATTGATAAAGTGCAAGACATGAACTGGCTGATGGACTGAACCCACCGTCCGTGAGGCTACACTTCTCCCAACTGGAGGAAGAAGGGGTGCTACATGGAGAGCCCGCATCCTCAGCACCTGACATTGATCAAAAAGATTGTTGATTAAGATTCCAAAGTGTTTAAAGTATGTTTGTTTGGTCAAAAATGTAAACTTCCTTTAAAATCTTCGGTTATTACTCAAGCACTACCTGCTGCATTTCTCCAAAGCCCAAAAGTGCACAAGTCTGGTCTAAATGATAAATTATACATGATATTGATCTACTGGCCAGAAATCTGTCCTCCAAAAATAACAAATGCCGCAACTATGGCTCCTACTGTTGCAATGTCAAAAACAGGGTTTACACCTAGTTCTTTTTTTGCACAAGATTATGTATTTTTATCTTTTCCACCAACAGTCACTCTGAGCATTAAAAATATGTGCTTTTCAGCTTTGGGTATTTGTGACCAAATACAATTGTATTAGATTTCCATCAAAGACATCAGGGAGTTTTGTTTAAACATGCTTGTAGAAAACATCCTTTCTCTTACCATTTAATAGAATGGCATCTTCAGCTTCCACTGATATACAACCAGACTGAGAGCGACCCAACCCAACGGAGTAACCTCGGTTCTTTTTGCTTCCTGAGCGGGAGCTGGAGCGGGAGCTTCTCTTCAGACCTTCACCTGAAGTACCCAAAGAGATTTAGACATAGGCAACACCACTTCCACACTAGGTTGATTCATGCTTACAGTGCACTGACTCACTAACTAAAGTAAAGTCAATTATATCTGTATAAATTACAAATTACAATTTTGCCTTAGTGGATCTCACACCAACACAACATCGTGTCCTTAGACCCTTGCATTGGATAAGTAACAAGCCTATTATAAAAACCTTTGACAGGGAGAAAAATAGGAAGAAACCTCAACAACAGAAGGATCCCTCTCCCAAGATGGACAGGCATGCAATAGATGTTGTGTTTACAGAATAAAACACAACTTAAAGCATAGAAAATTGAGTGTTGATTGTGAAGTAAAGAGAAAATATATATAGTTGGGGATGACAAAATTTACAGACAACGGTGCTTATGTATTTCGTAGAGCAGAGAATTTTGTTGTGAACAAGCCCTCCACTTCCTCACTAATAATACATTAAACCTTTCACATAGTGATGATGTCTGTAAATCTACAATGAAAATAAACCCTAGAACAGAATTAAATGTATATTCACAGATCTGCTGTAACTACATTGGGATGTTATTTGGACTGGACAAATGCACTGAAATGGTGGCAAAAAAAGGAAAGGTGGTGAGGACTGAAGGGGCTGTACTAGCGAATGGCAGGATAACTGATTTACTGGACAGTTACACGTTCTTGGAATTCCACAGACAGATGGAAACCACGAGGAGGCAGCAAGGATGTCAGCTATAGCCAAGTAACTCCAGAGTGAGGCAGGTCCTGAAGAGCCAGCTCAATGGGAAGAATAAAATCCAAACCACTAACACATATCCCCTACCTGTCATCAGCTGGGAAAATAAGCTGGCCAGAGGTGGAAATAAAGGCCACAAGTATCAGGACACAGAAACTCATCATGATGCATGGAAGGCTCCACCCAAAGTCCAGCAGCCTGAGACCGTATGATATAGGAAAATATGGGGATTGTGGGTTAGTGAGTCTCAGAGGCACTATTCAGGATGAAACAAGGAACATCCACAAGTACATCAGAAAGGGGAGGCCCAAGGATAAACTGCTGAGTGAGTAACTCAGGCAGCAGAAGACAGAGTGGGGAGGAAGAAGAGGAGGTATCACGAAAGACCAAGCCCCGCCCCTTCACGGGATGTACCATAGATAAATAGAGGACAAGAAATCCTACCAGTGGCTAGAATAGGCTGGAGACTGAAGGAAAGTACACAGGCTCTGATCATACCAAGACAAGAACAGCCACTTAGCACCAAATTGATTGAGGCAGGGGTCTGCCACAAGACAAAATCCAAGATGCAGGTTGTCCAAAGACCCCCCTGAGACAGAACAGCACTTAGTATTAGGGTGTAAAATGCTATCCAAGAACCTGTGCACTGAAAGGCATTACCAAGTGGCTGGGATAGTACCGTACTGAATACAGACTGGAAGTCTCCATGTCCAAAATGGTTGAAACTGCCAAAAGTAGCTGAAAATGGCAGAACTAAGATCCAGTAGGACTGACAAACAGGGGCTGGCTAATCAACCAGACATTGTAGTGGTCGACAAGGAGAAGAAGACAGTAGTAGTGATCTTTGAAGCAATCCTAGTGACGGCAAGATCAGGAAGGAAGAGCAAGAGAGGGTAGAGAATACGAAAGGTTGAAGGAAGAACTAGGTCAGATGTGAGAGAGGAGATCCAGTGTTCTCAATGGTATTACCTTCACAATATCATCCTGGGGTTGTGCCATTGAGGGTGATGGAATGAGAGATTTTAAAAGTCAAAGGGCATCTGAGCCCTACAGTTAAATACAGCTTATATTAACAAAAGCTCTTGCAAAATGGTTCCTACAAGTTCAGTCTCCGATTATTTGTCAGCAGAGCAGTTCCAGGCTTTTTTAAAATCTTAATGACCAACTAGATGAGACCCTTTCGATCCATTGGCATTTAGTTTAAAATGAAAATTGCATCCTCATAACTGTTGAACAAATATCTAAAGTCTTACTATTGATTCCTATTTCAGTTAAATGTTTCTATTGAATGAACATCTTATATGAACAATAACAGTTTCCACACATTATGATTGTTTCTCGCCCCATTAAATCCCATTTTGACCATAGTCTGAACATAAAAAAGTTCCTTTTAAAAACACATTAAATCCATGTGACTTACAGGGGTTTATGTATTCAATAGATGTCTGCAAATACTCATTAGTGTCCAGATCAATGGGAATAAATGCTGTGTATTTGCTCAGTATATTGCAGGCCTTGCTGGTGTGAATGGCATATAGCTGGTACCTCCTCCCAGAGCCTGTGAAATATAAAAAACATACATCATTTCAATGCTTTACAGATCAATTAAAAATGACAATTTTGACTGATAATAGCAAAATGACAGAAAATAATAACCTTTCCACAAATGTAATTAAATTCTACAGAATTTTAAAAGTTTGATGAGCATATTTAAAACACACACCTAAACAGTTGCTCACCATGCTCAATATCACACTCCTTTTCGGCCATGCTCTCAAAGTCCTGTATGATGGAGCGTCCAGCCAGGTGATGGAAGGTCTCATTCCACAGATCCTCATGAACCTTTTCTTCCCGCTCACGGCCATGCAGGTAGGGCTCAACATCAAAGACTACTTCCCACTTCATGGGTTTCCCACACAACAATCCAGACACCACAGCCTTGCAGTTCCCCTTCGCTTGAATGGCGCCAACCAGGTCTGATGCATGGCTCTCCAAAGGGGTTTCTGCTTCACAGAGCTGGTGGCTGTAACCATCTTTGAAGATCACAGGGACAACAATTGTTTGCTGGATGCTAGATTTATTATTCTAAAAAAAATCTGTGCCTCTACTTCTCTTTAGTTGAGTTACAAATGAGCCTTGTACTTGGACTCAATTTCCTTAACTTGGGACTCAACTTGGAGTCAAGCTGTTGATAAATGCATTATTTGAACAGAAATGCAGGTGATAGCATATTAATTTTGACTCGCTTAATATGCCAAAAAGTATTTCCCTTACTAGACCATTGTAAACTATTTTCTGATGTAGTATTTACTTGGTTCAGCGTATGACCGATTGGTTCACTTTGTCTGTACTTGCCATCCAATTTGCCTCATATCCCCCAAAATCCACCTCCACGATTTTATTGATGACCTGCATTGTTTAGATAAAGGATGAAGAATTGAATGATGGTGTCTGAGTATCTAATGCTCGACACACAGCATCGATTTACTAAAATGGAATGAGATTTGGGGACAATTCAAGCTCAATTACACTTTTGGAAGGACCATGCTTGAAAATGATAATTGTTATCCACTCTGGTCTTAAAACTCAAAATTACTTAATTGTATTTCAATTATCAATGAACTTCACTTAGTACTAACTATATCCCATGCCAAGGAACATAGGTATTGTTGGAGCTATTATTTGATAGGATTTCATCATGAACAGCAAAGTCCAGATGTGTTTGATAAATCATGACTGTAAATAAACTATTTATCTCATATGAAGTCTTATATGGCCGCAAATGCAACACAGCTGTGAAATAACTATACAGCTGTTATGGTTTTACTTTTTAGCTATTAAATAATCTCCACTAGTTTTATAAACAGCCTAGAATTTTCTAGCATTATTATGGCTTAAGAAAAAAATCAGTTCTTGTTTTCGTCCAACCTGCATCTCCCAAGCTGCCAACAGATGGGCTGTCTGTTGAGGACCTTGATCCATCTGTTCCAGTGGTGTTGCTAGCTGCAGTATGCCCACTGGTACCTGGCAGAGGATCAGCCTGGGTTTGGGGCTGTAGAGTTTCTGAGCCTGCCTCTTGTTGCAGAAGTCCCTCCTGCTGAGGTAAAGGCCTGTGACAGCTACCAGGGTGCCCTCTGGATGACATGCCACACAGGCTGGCCAACTGTGGCTGAACACAATGGGAGAGAGTTGATTATTCAGCCAATTCAGCCCGGTGTAAAGCTTGCGGTCACCAGTTTGTGACAGGATGCAACAATGTTTTTTCAACACCCCCCTGCGGGGTTATTGTGGTATTTGAAACCTAATATAAAAAGGGTAATCTGCACTGAAAACAGTGTAATTCATTCGTAAGCGGATACAGCATTGGATTTACTTTCTTTATAAACTCAGATTTTTTTAGGCGCTAGAAGCTGAATTATTATTTTTATTTGTTATCAGTTATTCAGTTTCATGCTGTATGGTCTGGCTAAACAGCCTATCAGTAAAACTTAAAACTACAAATAAGGTCTATTTTTACATGTCACAATATGTGGGGATGGACAGTGACCTAAGCAGTATGTGGAGGATTAAGGCCGGATGTCCTTCCTGACGCCCTGCAGTGGATTCAAACCCACAACACCTGGCTCATCAGTTTCTGAAGCACAGAACCTAACACCAAGCTACTGCATCCCTCTTGATGACGGTCTTAAATAAACTGGCATCTTGCTTTAAGGTGTTCTAAGCCCTCAAAATCCTAGATAACCATTTGAACTGAAACAGCTTTCAAAGATAATCTCAATTTATCTATCAGGTGCTTTTGTGTTGGTACCTTCCTGGAGCAAATGACACGGTTGAACCTGAATTTGAGCTATTGAAGATCCTCAATGAACTTTAATCTGCCGTGTCTGTTTATTGGCCACATAAAGGTGACTTTGTTCAGTTTGTGCTATGCCAACGACATAAAACAATACGAGAGGTATAAATTTCCTCAGGTAAGACCTGTCAAATAATAATCAGTGAAATGCACTAGTAGAAAAAGGCTTCGCGGTTTAGATTTTTGTAGATTTGCTATTGTCTTATATAATAGAAAATGACAATGGTTTGATTTAAATTTGCAGCATTAAGATGGGTGCATAACAAAGAATAGAAAGCCTGAAAAAAATATTTTAAACCTAATCCATAATTATTTTATAATTGAGCAAAATAAACAAAAAAACATGGAAACATCTATTTAGCCATGGACATCATGAAAAGCTTCAGTATTCATCTCAACTGCAGAATTTTGGGCTAAATCAAAACGTCATCCTATTTAGGTACTACAAGGGTTCATAAATAATTTATTACTATTTAAAACTTCCCTCACACACACACACACACACCACTGCCACTAAATACACAGGGGCAGTGGTGCTGAACATATTCAATATATATGTTAATCACTGGACTTGGGATTTATATTATTGAATCATGTCCTCCAAGTCAATATGCAATAAAGTATTATTTCTTCAAGGATACTTGAATTTACTAAGACTTTCCTAGGCGACTATGGAGCTTAATTACTATTCATGAATTTAGCCCCGCATTATGGTTGTGAGCACTTTCGGTCTTTTGTGTTCCTGATTACACTCCAGCTCAGACAGGGGTCAGGTGACTGTTTCTCACCCCATTAAATCTCATTTGTCATCATAGTCTGAATATGAAAAAAACCTTCTTTTAAAAACAGGAGGAAATATTAATTGTAAGGTTGAATAAGGTGTGTTATTCTCTATCTGGGTGAGAATGAGGGATTTTGGCTTATTGGGCCCATATGTGTAGTCACATAGGTGATATTAAACTGCACACAACCTCCATGGTTTCAGATTTGCTGAGAGGAAAAAAAGGTTAATTTAGGGCGCACTGGCCTTGTATCTGTGTGCTGTAGCTAAATTGGCTTTGTGACACTGAGACTAGAATAGGAAAAACCTGACATACTGATTAAACATTGGAAACCTGACCAAAGCAGATGGCTTCTTTTTTATAAAATACAATCCCATGCACTAGAATATTCTACTTCTGGGGCAACACCTGATAGTCATTCTTCCAATGGGCACTGTGCTCTGGGCTTGTCAGACCAATCAGCTCCTGGAACTTTGCTCTCCTCAGGGGGTTTTTCCCCACCACAGTGCCAGGATCACTTGGTGTAAGGACCCTCTTTGTCGGGTTGAAGTCCACTATCTGGTTGGTGCTGTATGCACGCCTCCTTGGTGATGTCTTGCTGTCAATCCCTGAAGTTAAGTTAGCATACATAAAGATGATCTGAGTATGGACATACTCTGACACACTTAAAGAGAGATAGGCAATGTTTGGGTGTGTGTACAATTCCTATGATGGTGCTGTACCAACAAAATCACAAAATCTAAACCACATGGGAATCAAGAATCCATTGATTCATAAAACACAAGGTTTCTTACCCATAGGGTCATGCTCTGTGGAAACAGGACTGCTCTCTGACATGGAGTCCTGATAGGAATCATACAGGGGGCCAGAAGGTGTGTCCCGGTAGCCCCCCTGACTATCCAAACCCATTTTCACCGGGTCCTCTTCTTGAGAGTGATAAAATACAGAACTGGCTGAGTCATTCGAACGCATCATACTGTATCGCCTCCTCTTGTCCTGTTGATTTAATAAATTAACAATGGTATAACTCATAATACTACCTAGCATCTGGACAAGTGCTTGACTCTGCTTCTGTTCACCATGCTTGAATGAAACACCACTTTGTAGTTTCATCCCTCATTGACATTCATCTTTGAAGCTGTGGTATTTATTTTCATGTACCTTTCAGAGGAGACAGACAATGTCTCAAATCATTCTTGGAGTTTTTCAAGTGAATATTCAAGTAGATAGAAGAAATGTATTAGTCATTTTACATACATACAAAAGATGTGCATGTATGTATCTTATTGTGTAGGAGCAATGAGCAACTCCAGCGCCCAGGGACCAACTCCAGTTCTTTTTCCAGATACCTTGCTCATGGGTACAGGCAGGAAACCCATACAGACATGGGGGAGAACATGCAAACTCCTCATAGAAAAGACCTGGGACAGGATTTAAACCCGGGACCTTCTTCATGCGAGCCAACATTGCTAACCGCTGCACCCTATGCGATATGACCAATAGTATATTATCAATAGGTACAGTTTAAGATGGTGAAGAATTCCCAATACCATATGGTCAAGCACAATGTTCCTCTTTTTAAATTTAACTACCGAAGGCTAACCAAAGATATAGGCTGTATCATAGCATCATACAAAATTCAGTGTTTGCATAAATAAATACCACTTAAGAGGAGAAGTGTGTAGTAATCTGTCAATATTACAATAGTGAGGGGTTACATACTTACAGACTTAGGGTTTGCATGGTAGCGGGTGGTGTCACAGATAACACAGTAGCCAATCAGACGGTCCCCAGGAAACAGGAAGCTGTTGCCAACAGGAGAGAGCAACACCTCCTTGGTCTCTGGGAACAGCCACTCGATGGCAATATCACTAAGCACTGGTGACATGGATTTCTTGAGAGACTTGATCATCTGTTAAGCATAAAATGATTGAACTGAAAAAGAAACTACAGGAGTAGATAAGAATGGTAATACTCTGGTAGAGGGACAATGTTATTTTCCTCTGAGAGGTCCATTTTACATGTCACGATTAGTCCCAACGTTGTGGGGGTGGACAAGGACTTGGATGGAGCTTGGGGAATTAAGGCCAGGTACCCTTCCCAACACCTGATAATGGGTTCGAACTTACTGCTTCTGGCTTGTCAGTTCCCAAAGCACATAGTCTACCACTGAGCTACAGCAGCCCCCTCTGTACATCCTTTTTTATCTTAAATGTTGATTCAAAACACCTTCCATTCAATATAAAATAATTTACAATTCTAATACTTGTTTATGAAATGTAACCTTAATGACACATTATGTAAACCTTTTAAAAAGAGGGGACTTCTCTTAATTAGTGTTTTTCCTGACAAAATTATTTGCTAATTGGTAGTAGCGGCAAATACGGAACACTTTGCAACCACTGCATAATGACCCCCGCGGTGACATTCAGAATAGCTGGCTGTCAAAGAGAAGAATAGTCCTGTCATTAGAAATAAGTACCTTGGGTTGCAGCCTCTCTCCTTCAGCCAGGAACTCTGCTGTTCCTTTGGTAACTGCAGCCATTCCCTGCACCAGCCTCCTGCAAGCATTCTGCCCAATGCCAAATGTATGGCACCTGCACAAGCACAGTTAATGCTGGAGCTTTGTAAATCCATGGATAAATCCAAAGATATGAGAGTCTAATAGAAGACAGCAGTCTTCCCATGAGATGTAAACTTTTCACAAAAACAAACCCTCAAGAAATATGGTGTACGTGTTGATGTATTGCAATGAAACTGCCCTATCACACAGTATCATAAAGAAAGAACTATCCAACCACACGATCGGAGAAATGTAGACAAAGCCATACAGTAATCTATTTGGGATGCACTAAATATCCCAGGAGAAATCCTAGGAGGCTCGCTGATGTTCTGTCTCGATCACAAGTGAAGCCCGTCCTTATCAGTTATCTTATTAGCTCTGTCAATTGCATTCACCACAAAGACTTGTGATAGCTGTCTTATGCCACTAGTGATGTCCCTTTGCATATTAGATGGAGGGAAAGAGTGGAGATTGAAAAAGAAGTTTGACCTTTCACGTGGTCATAAATCTGACTCAGACTTTTGCAACAGCGATTCATCATTATTTGCTGTGGTCGGTCTCTCACCAGGTGTGCACGGTGTGTGATAATGATCCACAATGTGTGAACAAATTGGGCAAACCCTGTGTACCTAATGCAATAATCTAGGGCATTCATCCATTAGAGAGAGACGACAAAAGTCAATCATTTCAAGAATGTCTATGGAGAGGAAGGTAGTGTGAGGCTATGGATGTGACTGGCAAAAATGAAATGATTTCCTTTTGTATCATGGCAGCTCTTTTGTGCCATCAATGTTTATTCTCATTTAATAGCTGCTGTTTATGTCCCACAGAGAACACTCCCATATCCCCAAATGTAGCTGTAGTTTTTTTCCCCTCGCATGTTATATCAGGAAGAGGTATTAGGCTACGGTTTTGCCTCTCTGAACAACTTGTAGTGACAAATACACTACAGAAAGAACTGTCATCATAAGATGCATTTTCCCAGGTTTCAATTTGAGATGATTACATAGCTCATTAATAACATGTTGGTTTTAGGCCCCTAAACCTCCTTTAGATTTGATTACATGCAATCAGCGTTTATTTTAAATTTTCCATTTGCATAAGGTTGAAACCAACATTATTTCTGCTGCTGTGTTGACCTCTGATAAGAATGTTTGTCAATCTAATCTTCAATTCAAAAAGAATACCAGTTAAATAAGATGCTATTCCAGGTCTATTTGGGTTGTCAGTGCAGATATGTTTTATTGTCATTATGAAATATTGTCTTGAGGCAGATTTCAAGTCCCACCATGAATGAACGGCAGTGTAAATCATTCATGCCATTCATTTTGCCAAAGTGTCATGATGGCAATTTGGCAAAATGTTGCTTAAGTATTAAAAGACTCAAATGTTTTAAATACTATTGAAAATGCTTTATGCCACTATGGTAGTTTTACTCATTATTCCCACAAAGTTATTCTAAGGACCATGACATGCAAAAAACGGGTGGATAAAATTGATAGGATTACTTGCCTGGTGTAACGTGCATGGCAGCGTACCAGGTCAATAACCTTGCCTGTGTTGCCAACAGCCCCATCTGTGAGCAAGAAGAGCAGGCGGGGATGACCACTGTACATTGGTTGCTTAAGGGTCCATTTGAGAGGTGCCAGGATGTTGGTTCCTCCCATATCAGCTCGGATTTTCCTAATATATTCACAAGCTAGGGCCAAAGTTTCCTACAACAAAGAAAAAGAAAAGAAAAAGGACATTAGATCCAATGGAAACTGGTAGTGCAAGGTAAAAAAAAATCAGATTGCCTAATCATTTGGTCACTTTACCTCTTCGTAGTTTTGACTGGTTGTGAAAAGACTTTTAAAAGTAGAACCAAAGCCAATGACATTGAAAAGGCAGCCAGGCACGAGGCTCTTCAGAATCACCAACATGGCATCCTGAGAGAAAGACACAGTACACATCGATCCCAAGGCCAGGACGTGTGAGAGGAAGATACACTAATCTTTGAAATGGTGAAGAAAAAAAGAAACAGAAGAGGTCGACCGGCTAAACAGTTAATTCCAGCTCATGCTGACCTTCAGATGTATATTCTGTTCCCGCAACACAGCCATTTAAACAGCAGTATCGGTAACAGGTTCAATGGGTAACACGGCCCTCCACACTCTTAGCATTCTTTAATAGCAGATTTCAGTGCATCATTCCCCAAGATAGAATAGCTAGGCATAAATAAAAGAGGCGCAGTCTATAAAAAAAATCTTGCTTGTTATTTTACTCATCAAAAAGGTTATGTGCTTGAATCAGAGGTGATTTTTTAAAAACTTCTAAGCGCTTACACTTCTGCTTGATGCTCTCCATTTTTCACAGGACTGTTCAGATATTCTGCAGCAGCATCTCTCCCAAGATCACACAGCAGTACAGACCCATTATGTCATCATCAGGCTAACCCTGGCCTTAGGACCAGACATTGTAGATTTAGGGAGAAGACACACCCAATCCAAATCGCAGTCTGAGTCACAAATGAATTTCAAGCAGTGCGTCATAAAGGCAGGGCAAGTACACAGCCACACAGCCTATCCAATGAGAGAGTTAAGAGGCACATAAAGAAAAAATAAAAACGAAGAACACACTCTGCCTGAGACTACCCCAGCTTTCTCTTCTCTGGGTGAGGAAAGAAACCTGATGTGAATTCTGATAAGACCGAAGAGATCACTCTAACTGCTAGCATCTAGTCTGCAAACACCAAATATCACCACACTTTCACCAGAGTTGCAATGCACTGGTGCGGCTCTGATGCCTAGTGTAGATTTAAAAAGCTTCAGATAGGATAATTATGAGCAATTTTTCATTCAACTCTCTCTTGCACAATTTCTGCAGCTTGGCCCTTCTTTCCTTTTGTTCGTGTTTACTTGTATCCACGAGTGATTTTAATCAGTGCCAGACAGAATCAATTATAATAAATTCGTCTGGGCGTGTGCATCGATCTATCACTAGATTTTTACCAGTGTCACCTGTATATATACAAACTGGTAATATCGGCAGGATACCTTGACACAGTTAATGTTAATCCCACTCATGCTGCCACTCCGGTCAATGAGGAAGATGAACTCGCCGTGGACCTTCCTCAGGTCTGAGCTAATAGATTTGAGATCAGGACAAAAGTTCAACATGGCCACAGGGTTATGGAGGATGTCCTTATGGAGGCGCTTATGAATGACATCTACCTAAAAGCAGACAGAAAGAAAAGAGTTTAACTTAAGGTGGTGAAAAGCATGTTACGTGTGACTGGACAACACAGGTTAATAATCAAGCACTCCAGAGATGATGGGGGCAGCATCAGGAGAGGGACCCAGGGGGATTTTTTTGAGAGATGGAGAGACATCCAGGCAGAACACTGTGAGCCTTTGGAGGGTTTCCATAGAAACCCCTTTTTATCACACATTGCTTAATGGCTAAGTGCTTTCTTTCTTTTTCCTGTTGAGGTCAGCTGGTCTCTTAAGTATCTAATGTGGCTGAGATTTGGTCAAATTGAAACACATTTTTCATCTAAGTGCATTAGTGATTGTCTGAGGAATTATTGCAACAGACATATTTTTACATGTTGAAATGACATGGGGTTAACATTCGATTTAGTACTGAGGTACATAAATTGAAAAAAAGGGGATTGCAAACGCATGGTGATATTATCTTGTGGTTGTGTTTATATTATATTCCTAATGGGAGATCCACTTTACATGTCACAGTTAGACCCCGCATTGTGGGGTTGGACACAGACTTATCTGGAGCTTGGGGTGTATCAAGACTGACTGCCCTTCCTGAAGCCTGTGGCAGGTTCGAACCCAGTGCATCTGGCTCGTCAGTTTCCGAAGCAAGCACTCTAACCACTCAGCTAAATATATATCCCCCATGTTATACTGAAATAGATCAATTCTAATATTGGATACCAGCGTACTTTCCACTGGTCAAAACTCTTACCAGACCCTGCAAGAAGATAACCAATAAAGAACAATCATTGTCACACAACATATGCTTGCCACCAGTCTTTGTTAATTTCTCCCAATACGATAGGGCGGAATAATAAAATCACTTCATCACCAGTCACAACTCAAAGCAAGGGAAATAGTTGCATTGCAATGCCTCGGCTCTTTTTGAATAAGTTTGCAATTCAAGAGATTTTGTAATTTTGCAATAAAAAGTTACATTTCACATTTTGTCGTGATGCATGCTGCATTAAGCATTTTTTTTATTGACAGTGATTCAAATGACTCCATGTGATGTGAAAGTATTGCTAATATTGCCAAGGCCACTGAGAATCAACACCCTGGTTTAGTTTTACTTTGTAATATTTCAAACTGCTAGACAATGACATGAAGGTTCCTGGAATCTCCTGAATCCTTCATATACAGCCCCTTCCATCAATCATTCACCGACAAGTCTCTTTCTTCAAGGGTAAGTAAAGCACTTAAAATATATTTTGTTGATCATAGACTAACCTGGATTGATGGGTGAGCACCAAGTCGATAAAATAGTGTCATGTTGAGTGAACAAGTATATTGGACAACTGCCTTTTCACCCCTACAAATCCCTCCAATCACCAATAGCTATATACATTATTTCCCAATGGAGCTGTTGAAGTTCATCACTACATATGTATGCATATCTGTTCAAATCATACAACCCCCTTATTCTTAAAAATATCACATCTATTTTTTCAATATCATTCAGCCCTCCCATGACAACATTTTCTTCCATCTGCCTACTGATACCACTCACTTTTCTCTCATTACTGGAGTCCTTCTTGGTGGCCTTGATGAAGTCACTCCTGCCTTGGAGGTGTTCATCATATTCTTCTTGTGTCATGTCTCCCTCTTCAATGAGCACATGGGGCAGATGAGGCTCTAAGGTTAGGACACCACAGGGCATTACATAGACACTCCATCAATGATAGCAACAGTTACCTTGGTAATAGAAGGAACGACCAATCCTGAAATTGCTCACAGACAATGGTTTGGAGGAGAGTGCCATGTGGGTTTCTGTTAATTGATCCCGGTCCTGACATAAAAATAAGCAGGGGACTCCAATTCTACGAATTTTGAAATTAATCTGAAAAGCCCCAAAATTCCATGGCTATGAACTGGACTCTAACATAATATTGAGGGCTTACCTGACTGTAACTTCCTTTAAGCTCCTATAATTATTTCCGAGACAAGGGCATTTCTGATTTTTCTTTCTTTTTACAGGCAATTTCTAAATCAAGCCGATGATAAAAGCAGACCTTCTTTGTCTGAAGAAATGCAGCAAAATGGAGCTTGCTGAGATAAACTAACAACCTCAAGAAGCCACTCCAGCTCTCCGTTTCCTCCACCTCTCTGCAGGGTCTGAGCATCCCTGATGAGATTGAAATCTTAGCTCCACACTGAGTCGAATTGAATTGCACTCCACTGGCCCTGGGTCTGCTTGCGGACAAAGCCATCAGAGGCCTATTGGATCAGCAAGGCAAGGGGCTCATATCTGCCTCTGGGAGATGACTAGCCTGTACATAGGTTAGGATGGCCATGAGGTAGAGAGACGGAAGGACAGAAAAAAAGAAATACTCAGCAATGCACAGCCACAGAATCACTATGTCAGGCTGTGCAAGCATAGCATATATCAACAGAAGTTGGACAGCTTGTAGCTGAGGAGTTGTATACAAAGGGAAGTAATAAAGCACCCCGCCACTGATCTGATTAGCTGCTTATTAAAATAATAAATAGACAAAAGAGGCTTTGAACGAAAAGTTGGGGGTTTGACAGATCTGAGGCAAACACTTTTCAAAAGACAAACAGAGAGAGAGAGAGAGATATTAATTAGAGTGCAATGCTGTGAATGAATGTTTGTATGGATTTACCCACCGCTGGTGTAGATGAGGATTTCCACAGGGCAGTCATAAGTGTACTTGTCTGCCAGGGTGATGACGATACTGGTAGCAGAGCGGGCCAAAGGGTCCGCATCAGCTCGGATGGCGTGAGAGGGGCTCTCCACACCTACACAAAGAAACCAGTCAAAAAGCTAAAGTAACCTGCAGCTGTGATTCTGGTTTTCAAACTGGTGCTATAGAATTTTCCGACCCCCCGTAGAATCTGACTGCCCTTGACATTAATGGATTAGCAGTTTAGGATTGGGAGGTGGGATGCTAACCTAACCTAGCCTAAAACTAAGGGGAATCGGATTCTCCTGGGGAAGCCGAAAAAAGCTTCAACACCAGAAGCGCACCGACTTGTATGGACAGAGATATCCGATAGCTCCACCTGTACATTTTAATCCAAGTTCAAATAACAAGAATACTTGGGTGATGATCTCTTCAAGTGCTGCTGAAAATATGATTTTGAGTGCAGAGCACTGATGCAGCATGATTTAGTGTTAACTACGAGTGTCAGTTTCTTTGATGCTCATGTTACCAAGCTGTGTCAAACAGGCGGTCATCAGTAGCATCCCTCACTGATGCTGCCAAGGTTTTGCACCAAAAGCGTCTGTGTTGACAATGCACAACTGAAATAAAAATTAAGCACTTGCATCGAAATAATCATTACATGCCTGAAACACAAAGTAACCCCTGGCTGCTTGATTTCACAAAATGTTGACATATCTGAATTCATAGAAATAGTAATTGACTTCTGAACTCAGGAGTGAGCCAAAAAGAAGCGCAAGTTGAAGACCACATTTGATTGTAAACCAATTTAATTATCAAAACAATACGGTCATGTATCAATTAGGTCTAATTGGACATAGATATTGAATTAACATAGCCAGCATATCAAGGCAAATGTAATGGTGTCTGGGTATTGTTCTAACCTGCCAAGAGATAGGGCACACGTATCTCCAGCTGGAAGTTGAACTGATAGTCCATGGAGTTGATGGCCTCCTCCTCTAACAGTGGAGCCAAACACAGCTGAGTAGAGTTGGGTGTTTGATCATGGGCATTCGAGCCACAGTTATGCCTGTCCCGCCTACAGTAAATATGTCAAGAGCATTACTCCACAATCAAATGCATTTGTAGCATTTTACATCATCCCATCTGATTTGAGCTGAAGTAGATCTTGGGGAAAGAAGAAGCAACAGAGTCAAAATTGAAATTCAAAGTAGAATTTCTGAGCCTTCTTTTACATCATGATTTCATACAAGAAAAACTTGTTATTCTTACACTCTGGTGAAGTTAGGGGATCGGCCCTGCTCCTCATTGATGGTCCTCTGTACACGAGGCGTACACACTGGTGGGGACGACACCCGAATGCCCCCGTTGGGGAGGGTTGAGACCTCGCAGGAGGTGCTAACGAGAATATTGACCGTCTCCATTGGAGGGATGATCCCAAGGTTAACCACCAACACCGTCCTCTCTAAATCCTCATCCATCACAATGTGCCCTGAAAAACTAGACTAGATTAATAAACATGTTGATAAAACCAGTTTTCATGTGTACTTTTTCTTGAGGGCGGGATGAGAAATCTGTTTAGGGATTTGTTTCTTTCTTTTTTTTCCAATGTGTGCATGCTTGAGATCCTTGGTTTTGTTTTGTTGTAATATGACAAAAACTTAGCAGAAAAGACACTGATGCTCACTCAACCTCGAGCGACGGTTATATTTCAACAATACTTGCAACATAAAAGAGGCTCATAAACACCATTTTCCATAGCTCCCCATTTTGAAAAGATCCATTCTTACCACTTCCACTCTGGAGAGCTCCATTAGCTCCACTGGCACAATCAAGATAACAGTCGTCAATTTTCGTCTTGTCTTTGATTTGCAGTGTTATAATTTGACTAGAAATCATCGCTTCAAAACCTACAACTGTAGAGTTATCTTCCAGTGGATATATGAAGATCCCTAGAGGGACAGAAATACATACAATTGATACAACTGGGATTACAAACCAGAGGCGTTCAACCACTGTGTACACTCTACTGTATTACTGCCATACTACTATGTCCTCAGGGTAGTGCCATAAACCATTACCGAGATGTCAGAAGGGAGGCTTCAGGGAGTGGGATGATCATTAAATGGCAGGGGGGAAAAGTTGGAGTAACTCCTCACCCTTTTTTTAATTATGTACAAGTTATGAAATGCAACCCACTTGGGAACTGTAAAATTTAAAAAAATTGCATAAGGAAATCAAGAAGTGGCCACCCTGCTGTTCTACATTCATAGCTTAGTTTAGACAAAATACCCACGGCTATCGGGATGCACATTCCTCCCTTCACGGTTTTGTATTTTTACCAGACCACAAGAGAGTGCCTGTGACCTTTAACAGCAAAACATTCTTTTGCGCTGGGAATTAGATGGCCTTCCAATATCACATCTATCTCCTGTCATGTACTCACCCTCAATAGCGTGGTCCTCAATATTCTCATAGGTCATGGAAGCTGTCATTGACAGGGTATAACCCCTGACACAGGAAGTGATGTCAGACACACTTAGGGGCAGAGCATTCCATTTCTCCTTATTCATGAGGCCTGGCATGGTGCTGATTTTAGGATTCTGGTTCAGTGCCATCAGTCAAACATTCAAAAAACAAACTCATCAGATAATGTAATGTTAAAATGCAAAATGCAAAACTAGCAAGCTGCCCTCTGCAAAGAACCCTGTTCCCTTTTCTGTTACTGCACTGTTGCTTAGGAATAACATCACAGGCAAGGCAATCATAAAGACAAAGCTGGGTTACATTGGAGCTAAATGATTACCACTGCCGTGCAATTTACTCAATGTATCAAACAGACTTTTACCACAGCATCCATCCCAATCATTTATAGATATAACATAAAATATTCCGCATGTATTCTTTGCAAACAAAAGAAAAAAAACAGGAGCTGGGTGACAAGGCTCTGAGTACATTTGTTTTCCAGCCCAGATATGGTGAATGATTAAAATAAACAAAAAAGGTTCCATCATTACAGTAAAACTACATAGCAGTACAGCAAAACTCAGTGATGTGCATACAATTTGAATTGATGCAAAAAATGAAAAGAAACATACTAGGGTAACAAAAATGCACTGACACAATGTGATTGTGTAAGACAAATCATAGAGTTAGCAATTGCTTGTGGGATGTGTTTCTATGTAAATGTCATCTCATACACCAGTAATCTTCATTACGTGGTGTCAAGGGCTTGTCTATGCGGGAGGACCAGAGCCCCAGAGCTTTATAGGAAGTGCTATGACGAAAGCAATTTCCATAGAGACAGCTCTGCTTGCTTGCCTGCAGATTGACCAGTGATCTCTCCAAAATGTGGCATCACCTGGGATTCCGAGAGGGGCTTAAAATAAGATCCTGAACATTGCATTCCCTGCCATTTTGAAACCACCAAATCTTCATCAAGAAAAGACCCCCACCCATCCGAGATGAGACAAGAGTCCTTGTGGACTCCATCTCTGTAAGCAACAACAAAATCCAGCTTAAACAAAAGGCTCGTGGACACTGACTAAATGTAATTAACTGACAAATAAATTCAATCTGCTGAAAAATCCCAGTGTGATTTGTCAACAGATTGATTGTTTATGGGGAAGAAAAGGCCATACTTTTGCAGGCACTCTTCTTCTGCAGTTTATGTCAACAGTGCCATCATGTGTCTACGGGACCAGATTGAGCGACAGCTAGCGCGGTATGTTCTCTTGCCCGTCTGTGGAGACGAGCTTTGCCTGCAGAAGAATGAAATTTCCCCCCGCCAAGAAAACGGGGGAATAAAATTAGCACAAGTAGACCATCAAATATTCCATAATTTCTTTAGGGATAAACTGATCAGGTGCAGATTAGAATCATAAACAAATAATAATGGAATGATCTAGATCAAAAATGTTACTTTCTCAATCTTATATGCAGAATGTCATCAGATATAAGACTTGAAATAATAAATCTAGAACATGAATTCAATATAAAGTACAAACAGCTATGTTTTATATAACTTCATGTATAGTGAGTTGTTGGATTTCCAGGGGATATTAGCTTCCCCCCCTTTCAGTAAGGTTTTTTGTGTCTTTCAGCGTGCATAAATGATTAGCAAAAGGGACAGTCCCTGGTTGCTCCTCCTCTGCTTGGATTAGTCACATGAAAAATTCACAGTCCTCCAGGGGTTGTAAACAACCACTAAAGCAGGAACTCTCAGCATTTTCTGTCTGCACTGCCATTCTCCTTTGTTGAGATTATTGACTTAAACAGTGGAGCAACGCTACCACCTGTTGAAACACATCAGCTTCATTCCTATCAGCTGATGACTCGAAACACCTCACCTATTGCAATATTATGTGGAATGCTTTGCAAAATTGTAAAAATAAAAATGACAGTGATTGATAATATATGAATCAATGGCCAGTATGACAATACATCCAATATCATCATAGCATCAGCAGGATTCTTACCTTTCATTTGTATCAACTGGGAATATGGTGAGGATTTCCCTTTCACAGTCCACATATCATGGAAGATATCCACCTGTTCCTCAACCTCTCTTCCTCTCTCATTTGTCCTCTCCCTGTGGCGTAGAGGGAATGAGATTACTGCCACAGGTGGCTATTGATGCAATGGCTCTACCATGAAGACGGGGCAAAGCATAAAGGGAAAGCACTGTGGGTAACAAGCGATGCAGCAACGCAACATGTGGTTCCAAAAACTATGCTTTAGTCTCTCCTCTGGTGGCTGGTGGAGTAAAGGGGCTTCGCCGAGACAGAGAGGAGGCTAGAGAGAGAGAGAGAGAGAGAGAGAGAGAGAGAAAGAGGGGGGAAGAATTAGAAAAGGGGGGATTGAGACAGCAGAGTCCAAAGCACCAGATAAGCATCCCCATCTCCTTCCTTTCCCCTCCCCTTTATATTCATACCATCAGCACCACCCACTCTCTCCTGCCTTGCCTGAAATCATTAATGAGGGGCGTCATTCAAGTATCCTATTTGAGAGCTTTGGACCACAGTAAATGAAATGTAACACTGGGTGAGGGGGGGG
>OMLC01042406.1:26307-54930 GCA_900302585.1 Regalecus glesne
GGGGGGGGCGCTTAGGGAGAAAAAGCTCACCCAAGACTATTTCCTGAATTGAATCTTAATCACCCGGTAGTCTTCTGGTAGCGTACCACAGACAATAACCATTTTCCATCCATTGTCAACTGCGTATTCGAAATTGGGTAGCAGGGGAACTGGAGTCCATCTCAGTTCTCATTGGGCGGAAGGTGGGGATACACCCTTGAAGGGTCGCCAGACTATCACAGGGTAGGTAATTAGGGGAAATGTCTTGCTCAAGGACACCCCAACACGCATCTCCTCCACAGGAGCAGGACCATGAGTCTTCATCTTTCTGCGTAATGGCGAAATGCAAACAACTGAGCGGGAGTTTGATTTTGAAAAAAAACTTTATTTGGGTAGTAACAGAACATATCAATGCGCATAGGTAACACATGACAGACACGCTACGAAACACAGGATGGGTATAATTGCGCTCAGAAAAATAGGTCCATACCGCTACAACCACCACCTGCATCTCATCTAGAGCAATCAACTAAAGTTTTTATATCACCAGCCTTGCCTGGTTGTAGTGACTGTTCAATTAGTCCTATGCTTCCAGACGATATATCGTGCATTACTCTACCTGCTTCCCGGATTTGTAGAACCCCCTCTTTGTGTTCTAGCCCTGGACCCAGCGTTCCCTGTCTGCTTCTCCTCTGGCCTTGCATTAAAACCTTGGTGACCTTTAACCCTACATGCCCTGGAGTTTGTCTGTGTCAGCATATTGGGTTCAGCCTTGCAGCCCCAGTCAACAGTTTGATTTGATCTGCACTGTTCTTTTGACCATAACTTTTAATTGGACATAGGGTAGTCCAACAACAAAATCTATTCAGACGAGGACCCCCGAGTGATCACTAAGATACTTCATAATGTACTATGATACACAAGACATTCAGGATGACCAAGTGTTTCCAGAAGCAGAGATGGACCCCTGTGCATTCCACATAGCCTCGTTCAGGTGGACTGAAGATGGTGAGTGCTGGCATCACACACACACACACACAGTACAATGGACTGGTTCAGTGATTATGGTCTGGCTGATAAGTCATAAGGCAGAGCCATTGACAGGTTATATTGAAAACCAATAAAAATCATCACTCCTATCAAAAACTGAGGTAGAGAAAAAGTATGGCAATTTTAAGCAGACGGTGTGTTGGAGTCCTGATTTAACATGGTTTTTAATGTAAATGTAATAAACAGTAAACTATTGACTACATGACCATATTTTTATTGTAGGAAAGAACAAGCTTTCAGACGGGAAACTAAACTTCTTGGCAGCATTGTTTGTGCCCGGACAGAGGGGAGCTGTTTAGTAGGAATAGGGACATTAAGGGAAGATGATCAGTACAATATAATGAAAACTGATAGCATTAGCTCAACAAAGAGGTAACACTTTAAGGCTCGCTAGCATTAGCCAGGCTATACACAAGGTTCTTTCTCTTAAAACCAGAAGCTGTAGGGTGAATTAAATGGATGCAATTCAAAAGTAAAGTGAATGCTTACTACATATAATTGGTGAACATGGAAAATGTGATTGTAAGCAGCTGCAGGCTATGAGGGTGAGGCTCTGTTTTGGTATACTGGTTAAGATAACACACTGAAAGTCACTTTGAAGGTCTGGGGAAAAAAATCTGTCACCATCTGAGGCAGCCCTAGAGCACTGATTAAACTGCCCAGCATCATGAGGACAATGCTCTTGATTTAAGGAAAAATATCTCCTTTTGAGACCAATGCCTTTTTGAGGGTCTGTAACGCCACCCTGGCAAAAGGTTGTCTCACCCAATCAGCCAATCAGGGCCTGCATTCAATATCATGTGATTTCCAATTGAATTACATAGCCGCAAACGGTTTAGGACACGCAGATTCGCATTTCGAGGGGCCCAGTTGAAGAGGGTAAATGGGTTGTTGCCCGGTCACCAACGACTCCTACTTGTGCATGTCCTTGGTTTTTGTGGTTGGGGGACACGTGTCCTCTTCAGTAGGTCCGTCATACTAAACCAGAAAGTGCAACATTATATCATTCTCCTGTCTTATCAAATTCAGAATATCATTATTATGCATTGCATATTGTAGGAGTTGCGCAAGAGGGAGACGGAGATTTACTTGTGTGTTGAAGCGCTAGGACAAACCCTGTCTTGATCATAACCACACTTTCGCAGAAAAGCATCGTCATCATCTGGCTAGCAATGGTGGGAAGAAACGTGGGGGACATCACCGTGCATCACAACCTTATAAACTTGCTAATTGTACCGCGGGTGAGTGGCCACTACAATATATTGATTCAGAATATCACCATGATTGCTGAGTCATGTGTGCACTTTGATGGCGAACAGCCCCAATCGGGTTTACAGCTGTTGGGTGGCGTGGTTTGAGGCTCTGGCTCCACCATGGAAAGGGGGGGGTGGACGCATGTCGCCCCTCCCGGTTTCCGGACGCCGGCTTTGGTGTGTGTGTGTGTGAGCGCTCCGGGCGGTGGTAGTGTAGGGATGGGTGGGTGTTTAAAGCGGCGCCGTCCTTAACGTACTTGCCTCGCTTCCACTCATCAAAAAGTTCCCATTGCGGAGGAAACAAAAAAGAAACTAAGATAGTAAAAGCTGAATAATGTCTTCCGACTCTTGGGCGCAGGCGGTTGACGTACAAGAAGCAACGACGACACCAGCACAGGTAATAAGTTTAGTCAATGTGAAGTGTCGGTCCGCACCCCCTCCAACACACGACAGCTCGTCTGTTAGCTGACATTGCAACTGACATTATGCCATCTGACTTTATTTGTTAGCTTCTAGCGCTATGTCGCTGTTTTGCTTTCATGTCCTTTCCAATCCACCTGCTAGCATTGTTCTTCCGAATCAGTTGAAATAAGAAAACACAAAAAGTTGTTGTTTCACCAGTATTTAGGTATACGGAGTCAAGTTGGAGAGGGTGGTCCGTGTGACAGCAGAGGGATGAACGGTAATTTTCCATCCCCTACTCCACACACACATACCTACATACCTCATGCCCGGTCAGTTTGTCTATATTGTGGGTGTCCTGGCTTTGATTTGTGGTTTGTCCTCTGCAGGCAATATTATACCAAAGAAAACAGAAAATGAAAGCGGGAAGGAGGATGGTGACAAAGGCATGCAAGCTATCTGTAGTTGGTTTTACATTGATCCTATTGTGTTCAATTCAAGATGATTATTGTCACACTGGTTGTACCGAGTACAATCATGTGAAATTCTTGGGCTGGGAGACTCCATTACAGAAACGCGAGATAAAAGTAAAATAGAGAATTGTGTGTGTACACATACATACATACATACATACATACATACATACACACAACTTTATATACATACACATATGTATAAAAATATTCAAAGTTATAGGTGGTAATCAGATATTGCAGAGATAAGGTTGCACTTGGGTTGTGTGCATGGTATTTATTAGGAAGCCTTGTGGCCTGAGGAAAGAAGCTGTTCCTCAGCCTGCTGATGTGTGTTTTGAGAGATTATAATTCATTTAAAGACGGAAAAACTAGGATCGCTTTCATTTCAGTAGAAGAGTAATAAAAATAAAACGTCTATGCCCAAATTCCACTCATAAAGCCAGACGAAAATGACCAATGAAGTGGCTGCGTGGGCCATCTAGTAATCGGAAGGCCACTGGTTTGATCCCCGATTCCTTCAGAAAGTGTGTTGAAGTGTACTTGAGCAAGACCCTTAATGTCCAACTGCTCCTCTGGTGCTGCAGCTAGCTGCCCATTGCTCCTGTTCAATAGGCTGGGTTAAATATGGATGACAAATGTCATTTTAAGAATACAAATGACCAAATAAAGTGGCTTTCCTTTCCAAATGCAGGAAGTGGTGAATCTAGTTTTGAATTAGTTTAAGGTCTATGCTCTTTTGAGTCTTTCGCTACAGTTCATTTGCAATCTTGGTTTCTTAAAGTGGACCCTGCTGAACAGTCTCTGCTGAACAAACTGATTCGCCGCAATCTTGTGCGGAACCAAAATCAAGTTGAGGTTCTCCAACGGGACCCCATGTCTCCCCTTTTTTCTGTGAAGACATTTGAAGAGCTGAGGCTGTAAGTTGAAAACTTTTCACCCATTGTGCATGTGCAGCAGTTGATCTAGATCCACATTTGGCTAGAGGTACAATCGATGCAAAGGGGTGTGTGTTCGTCTCAAGGTCCTCTTTGCATGCAAGACTATATAATGTGTGTCCCTGCTCATCTTTGCTTATGGCTTTTACCCCAATGCTCTTGATGTTGGACAGAAAACCTCCGCTACTTAAGGGTGTTTACACCATGGGCTTCAACAGACCCTCTAGAATCCAAGAAAGCGCTTTACCTATGATGTTAGCAGAACCGTAAGTGCCTAACTTTGATTTAATTCCTAAGAATGTGTTTTTGTATTTTTAGTGGAGGTCTTGAAAATCCTGAATAATGCTCATCTGTAGGAGTCTCTTCAGTGAAGATGCAGCTGATCCCACAACAGAGCTCTATTCAGTGTTGGATCTTGTGTTAATGAGTGTTCATGAAAGTCATAAGGCAATTGCTGGAATGGAATCTCTTGTACCTTTCACATAGTGAATAAACCGATAGCTCTCTTAGAAATGGGTAGGGGATTTGTCTTATATCAATACAATATTGATATTGAATATCTTAAGGGATTTTGGATGTTGTGATTATAAGTGATGTATTTTCCTGGCTTTAAAGACCGCATCACGGTGAGAGGTCCATTTATGTGTATGACACATGATCGAGATTTTCAGAACTTGTTGGACTGTTGTTGCGGTTCTAGTCTTTGCTTCTACCAGCTTAGTCATCACATCTGCATTATTAATGACGGTTTATCAAAAAGCTCACGTATGTAAATATCTTGTGAAAGTATAAATAGTAATCCATGTGATATTATCATAATGGTGAGGTACTGGATCAAAGATAATTGTGATATTTAATCTTGTTCATATTTCCATGTCCAAGGTAAATCTTGGCTCGTAACAGCATTAACCTTGTTACACAGGATCTCCAATTAAATTAGATCAGGGGGCTTGGTGAAGTAGCTATCCATTTACATAATGTTAAAAATTCAGGACTGTGGTACTTTCTGAAAGTCTAATTTGTGATATCTATTTGAAACCCTTTTGAAAAAAATGGTTTTGAAGTTGAATAGCAATCTCTCAGATGATCAAACTGGTATAATTCTTGATCATGTAAATATGCCAGATTCAACCATTAATTTACCTGCATCGTATAAATATCTCAAATTACAGACCTCAGAATCTGATCGCCCAATCCCAGTCTGGCACAGGTAAAACTGCTGCCTTTGCACTGGCCATGCTCAGTCATGTAAACCCATCTAACAATTGGACTCAGGTAAGTAAATGCAGAACCAATCTGTTAACTTTTTTTATTTGAAAGAGTAAAGCACAAATCCCTGATGTTAATCTGCTTGTTGTTTTCCTTCTTTCAGTGCCTTTGCATTTCACCAACGTATGAGCTTGCTCTGCAGATTGGCCAAGTCATTGAGCAGATGGGAAAATTTTACTCCGAAGTAAAAGTGGCGTATGCTATTCGGGGTAATAAAGGTAAGGGCATTGTGAACATATGCAACTTATCACTATTCATAAACCATCAGTATAACTGATTACAGTTGACCACAGTTTACCATTAAGAGTTTAATGTAGGTGGGATCATCATTTTGTTGGTAGTTTGTATTATATCATTGACTTTCTGCCTTCTTGGTTAGTGGAGCGGGGAACCAAAATACAGGAACAT
This sequence comes from Regalecus glesne, assembly GCA_900302585.1. NCBI lineage: Eukaryota > Metazoa > Chordata > Actinopteri > Lampriformes > Regalecidae > Regalecus > Regalecus glesne. Next base: position 32,080 of record OMLC01042406.1, read on the forward strand.
ATTGTCATTGGAACACCAGGCACAGCCCTGGACTGGTGCTCCAAGTTCAAGTTCATTGACCCTAAAAAGATCAAAGTCTTTGTCCTGGATGAGGCTGATGTCATGATAGCGACTCAGGGTCATCACGATCAGAGCATTCGCATCCAAAGGCAAGCTTCTTGCAATGAAATCTTAAAGAACACTTATTCACAGGGTAATGTTGAAATCTTTACGGACCTGTGCTTATCTCTTTTTAAGGGCAGTGGATGTCTGACCTGCCTTTAGAAAAGTTACTTCTCTTCATTTTTATTCTTCACTTTTCTTCCATCCCTGCATGTGCAGATTGCTGCCAAAGGACTGTCAGATGCTTCTATTGTCAGCCACTTTTGAGGACTCTGTATGGAGATTTGCACAGAAAATTATTCCTGACCCAAATATCATCAAGCTTAAGCGTGAAGAGGAAACTCTTGACACCATCAAGCAATTCTATGTGGTTTGCAAGGAGAAGGAAGACAAGTTCACAGCACTCTGTAACATATATGGTAGTCTTACCATTGCACAGGCGATGATATTCTGTCATGTAAGTCAGCTGTCTTGACACATCCTGAGTACAATGGTTCACAGTTTCATTTTCCCATTTCTTGTGAATTATAGAAAAATAAAAACAAGTTTTTGCTTTGTCCCCAGACTCGTAACATGGCTGCCTGGCTATCTGGACAGCTGTCAAAAGAGGGCCACCAGGTGGCATTACTGAGTGGAGAAATGAGTGTGGAACAGAGAGCAAATGTTATCGAACGATTCAGAAATGGCAAGGAAAAAGTGCTTGTGACCACAAATGTGTGCGCCAGAGGTAAATCATTTAAGGATTATTCAGCTAAAACTATTTTTTTTAATCAGTATTAATAATCATTCCTGATTTGGTGGTTATACAGGTATTGATGTGGAACAAGTGTCCATTGTGGTCAACTTTGACCTACCTTTAGACAGAGAAGGCAAAGCAGACAACGAGACATACCTTCATCGCATTGGCCGTACAGGGCGTTTCGGCAGGAAAGGATTTGCTTTCAATATGGTTGACAGCCCAAAAAGCATGGATATTATCAACCAAATTCAGGAACATTTCAGTATGTATTTTGATTTAGCTCAGTTACATTAATATTCATATTGTAGAAGGATTAATGTTTAGAGTTAAACTTAACCTTCTTCCTCTTGCAGACAGGAAAATCCTCAAACTTGACACTGATGATCTTGATGAGCTGGAGAGAATGATCAACTGAACACAGTTCGTTGCTATATGTACCAATTTGACATTTATGGATTTGAAACTAAGCTTTTGACTTTAATGATTTCTGTGATTCATTTATTTTTTAACATGGCGTTTTCCAGTAATTCTCACTACTCAAACATTTTATTTGGTATGATAGTTTCTGTGTGCCAAAAATTTGACCTTTACCTAGATTTAGGGGTGGTATAGCTCAGGAGGTAGAGCAAATGTTTAGTAATCGGACAGTTAGTGGTTTGACTCCTCCAGGTCCTTCACAAAGCGTGTCAAAGTGTCTGATCAAGACATTGTTCAGGACAACAGATGAAAACCCGGTGGCTAAAGCTGGTGTATTTACTTTCTAAATGCTCATTAATATGCACTGTCCCTATAAAATATAATTATTTAATTCAGTGTGTTCTGTTCGCGGATTTTCACTGAAGTCACTTAAGATGCAAGTCTCCTGGAGACTTGCATCTAGCCATGGTAGCTCAGTGCTAGATAATGTAAGCTACCTTCAGCCTTATTTTTGTGCACTTTCAATTGTTTTTTTTGAATGGTGCTAATTAAAATGGGCAAAATAAATCCTTTCTTGGTTTTAATTTGTCAGAAGAGCAGTTTTAGGAAATGTCAAAGTATTGGTACTATTGAGTAGTATACAGTTGTGAATGGTAAGTTGACTATTTGTTGTATGTGTGCAGAGAGCTTGGTTTTGTTTTTCGTTTTTCTAGCAATCCCTCAAAATACTTTGCAATATATGCCTCACATTTATCTGAACATGGGGGGATTAAGGCTGGATACCCTTCCTGACGCCCAGTGGAGGGATTGAACCTGCAATGCCTGACTTGGAGGCATGTACTCTACCACTGAGCTTCTGTCCATTCTGAAATGATTTCTAGAGATTTCACTATGTTCTTTCAAGATTGTTTTGTTAATCCTTCACTGAACAGCATGTCGGTTTATCCACTTGGTCTTGCACTTTGCACTACAACATAGCAAAAACCAGATCAGTTTCATTTTCCTATAATTGTCCTTGAAAATGCATGAATATAACTTTAGACAATTTTGATAAGGAAACATCTTAAAAAGCTTGGACATATTTGAGAACTAAGTCACTTACACAACATGTAATTAACAACTGAACAACATTGGACAAATACAAGTCTCATATTTCAAGGCAGCAATATATTACAATTTAGCATGCAGCGTTCTGTATATCTACATGCAATATTAATGGAAAGATGGATATTTAACAGTAATTTCCATGATACAAGGCATTATCCACTTTTCACTCTATTAAAGGCTTATTTATCATGTAAAAGCACCCACCATCATTGGGTTGGTGTTAAACTATGGCAAATCAAATGTAGAAAAGAAGGATCTGACTTTATGCTTGCTGATATAATTCCCTTTAAATGTGATTCTGTAATGACTGCCAAAAACTGTTAACCTGAAAATTTCCCAAACCTTGAAATTCTCATTCCATCATTTTTGAATAAGGTATTTGCACCTCGAGAATATTTTAAGATGTGCTCAAAAGTCAAATATTACCAAGGGCACAACATTGTGACGTTGACCTTAATCTTATGGTTGTGGCAAATGGATCAGTTTTGTCTGAATACCTTGTCTACCTACCTGTGATGTTGCCAAAGTGAAATATTCTCAGAATGTCCTTCAAGCTCTTTCAGATATAGTAACTGTACCTTGTGCAGTAGGAGGGTGGGAAAAAAAGCATTTGTAGAATATCAATGAATATCTGCCTTTTCGCCATATAAAAGCAAAACCTTATGTGAACCCTGTTTGTTCATGCGTCTCTTGAGCTGTCTCTTTCAGAGATGCACACCACTGATCTGTTCAAGATCCCACACTGGGCCAAAGTCGTGTTTAAATCTGTGAAGGTTCTGCGTGGTACATCCATGGTTTCAATAAAAGGGCTTCCATACTTAGTTTCATGCCTGGCCTCTGCATTTGCTATCACCGTGAGCAGAGTATCGGTATGAACAAAATGTTGCTGAAACCTCCTGCCACAGGGTGCTCGGACAGCTAGGAGCAAACCGCCTCTGGCATTGAGTAAGGAGTTGTCCTTTTCAGTCTCTGTGGTCATTATGAGGCCTGGAGGCTCCGATGTCACAGAGCTGTGCTCATCAATGTTGTTGCCAGTCTCAGGGTTGCTGCAGCTCACTGCTGTGGAGAGATGTGGATCTCCATGCCTCGGCTGTTGATGGATAACATCATCAGATGAACTGACAGTCATTCTTTCTATGCCACTCGCAGGGGCCATACTTGAATGTCTTTTCACAATGGATGGAAGGACCTTGTACTTGTTCAGAGAAAGATTTGGCACAGTGGTGGCAGATTGCAGAATGTGTGCAACTTCATCCTGACTGGGCTGGTTGCTCTGGGTGATGATGGGGTGGGACCAGGAGCGCCGGTATCCCTCTAACCTGTTGTATGTCGCAGGAGGCTTTGGAGTGAGAGACGTATCCTGGTTGCCTGCTGCTTCATCTCCTTGTGGAGCATAATAAACAGCAGGTCTGTTTCGCCCTTTGGAGGATTTGGGCCTTGTTAAATGCATCGATCTCCAACTACAGCGTTCGTGGCTCCTTGAGTTCAGTATGGCTCAGCTCCCTACATCAATCCCATGGTTTGTGGATAGACAAAACAACCGTCAAATGTGCTTATCCTATTCTCTCCTCTATGTAATCTAATCTGATCGATTATGTTCTATTATTTAAGCTTTTTTTGGTTTTTCGATATAACAATGCGCTAAAATAACGCACCAAAACGAGCGTCGTAGTACACGTTATAACCGGCAGTAGATAGCGCCATGCTCTCTTGCTAGGTCGATCCACTTTCGACAATCCACATGATTTAAATGGGAAACATGAACTATGCGGAAATTTGAGCTAAAAAATATTGTATTTGGATTAGGTTATGCAAGTACCTTCTTTATATTATCAGTCGACAGCGGCTCTCCAGTATTTGGAGCTTGAGCAGGAAGTGTCTCTTCAGCGTCAGTGAAGTTACCAAGATAGTCTGGTTGCCCTGACGACCATTCGTTGCCAGTACTAGAGTGCCCCCTAGCGATGGGTCTTGGTTACGTACAGCAGACTCGCCTCTGAAGCGAGAGAGTGAGTTAGCTGTGGTGGAGCTTACTTCAAGTTCAAATTTCAGGTTATTCATCAAATGCACCATGAAATGCTTTGGCCTTTCCTCTCCTCACAGTGACATGGCAATGAAGGAAAACAACACATAATACAAAGCATTATGGGGTCCCAAAAGGTGGAATACTGTCACCTGTTCTCCAAACTTGAGATATGGATTATCTTTCTAAAAAGCTGAATGGGTGTAGGACTGGCTGATTGGTGGGGGATAGTCTTATTAACCATCTGATGTACACCGATGAAAAAAGCGTGCTGCCATTAAAGTGCTGTCATGATAAAACACCGCTTGTGGCACGAGCGTTATCACTAGATGTAAGTGCCAATGTACAGTAGCTTTATATTTGCAGTAGCAGTTAGATTTACATGTAAGCATTCACATTTTCTAGTTATACAGGTTATACATGAAAAAAGTGTGTTTGTTTGGTGGGGGTATACAGTTGTTCCATGTTGTCTATATGTGTGTGTGGGAGGGGGGTGATGTGTACTCAGAGTTTCTGAGGATTGGACATCTCAAGTGTTTGTTATATTCAGTAGGTTTAAGGCCTAGAGGTGGAAGGAGACACTTTACCAGTTATTCCAGGACCTGTAGTACCGACACCTTTTATCAAACAATAATAAGAGTGAAGGGTCTATGACTGGTGGGAGGGATGTTTTTGAGCCTTTAGACATCTGGTGCTGATGTCCTTCATAGTGGAATGTTGGGGTCAACACTCCTACCTGTGCCTTCCTGTACATGAGAGCTTAGTTGTATTCATTTACACAGTTATAGCTGTGTATCTCAGAATGTATGTCTTGATTTGGATATTGTATCATTGATATTGATATTCTACAGTAGCCAACCTTGAAGTAAAAACTTTCAGAAAACCTGAAAATTAATTCAGATTCAAAAGCCTTCAGAAATAGTAATTGAGTTAAGATAGCTTTATTGGGGCATAGGGCTTTCAAATAGGTATTCTATCATTCATATTCAAGATTGTATTTTTATACAAACTGACAAATAAATATACCTAAGTTTAATGAAGATGATTTTCTCAGGTCTTGAGTATTATCTCATTTCCACTACCTTTCACAATTAATTTCATGCAGAGTATATCCCATGTAGATTTCAATATAGCTTTAGATGTACAAATTTTTTACAAAAATTGAAGTAAAAGCTAAATCTGACAGGACTTGAAGAGATGCATTATTACAAATGTTTTACATTACAGTATTGCTATTCCATAATATATTCTTTCTTCTTTAGCCCATTTCCTCATTACACAAAATAAACAACTCAGTAGGTATGGATTCACGTTACAGTGAATCAAAAACATTCATTGGTCCCATCATCCCACTTCTGACTAACCCTTATATTCAAAGGATACATGAGAGGAGCAGCTATAGCTTGACAGCTTATGGGTAGAGGCAAGCTAACGATACTGTTCCATTATATTATAGATAAAAAATGTGTTTTAGACACTCCTTTGAGTAAACTGAACCTCATAGCAGCAGCAAATTGAGTGCCTCTTCTTGCCCACTAAGGTAACTCCAGTAGATTATGCTGAGCGTAGAGTTCCTCAGTAATCTGGTACACCTCAGAGATGAGAGGCAGGGATTCCCCGAGCATGGCCACAACCTGCTCTGGGGTGCCCACATTCATTACTTCGAAAAATGTAGTACGTCCAGGGAGGACACAGAATGCCACGCCTGTAGCTTTACGGATGACCCAGGGATGGTGCTGAGCCAGAGACTCGTTGTAGGCCTCTGAGCACATGACGGAGGTCTTACTGTCCTCAGTGCTAGTACGGAGGCGCTCCAAGAACAGTTCAAGCCATCTCAAAGCACGGTGGAGCCTCAGCAGAGTACGACACCCGGAATCTGGATGGTTTCCCCTCTTGGTTAAGTCTACAAGTTCATTTCCCAGCTCATGTTTCACCATAGACTGGACAGTGATATAATGAGATCCATTCTCACCATTGAGGAAGTTGACCAAGATCTGTATTTTGTTGACAGCATCCTTGGAAATGAAGCTGAAGACACTTCCCAAGCTGTTCATAAACCTGTTTGGGGAATACAAGGACATGAAATGCATAGTTATCTCTGATGATGGCCTGTAGTATTAAGGCTTGGTCACATGATGTTCCACATACTATAATGATCATAAACAGCAACATACTGATTTCGCAGAATCAGTCAACCCAGTATGGGGCAGGTTCCAACTCAATTGACATATTTGAATGGGACTGGGTGAGCATCGAAGCGATTTGAACAAATTCACGTACCTGACAAGACCACGCCATCCAGCAACATAGTGTTCAATTGAGACTTCTTTCTTTTCAGTCAGACACGATTTGAAGGTGTCAAGGACTTCTCGTAGACTAAATTTCTGGTCTTCCAATGCCACAGAATCAGCCATAGTAATAATAATCCCTACGGAAGTAGTGTGGATATTGTAAAAGCGGTTGATGGTGTAAAAATACAGCGAAGGCGAAACGAATACGTGAATCAATAAAAAACTATTGCAGAAAAACCAAGGTTGGCATGATTATAAGCCAAGATATACAATGAGAAGGAAAGTTAAATATTACAAGGCACACGTTTGCAAAGTGAAAGAAAGCCCTGACATTCCCCCTCGTTTCTTCTTGTGACCAATCGTATCTAGCTTTGATCCTTCAGCTCTGCGCATGCTCCGACTGAAGTGACGTTTTTCGTGAAACGGCCAATCGGGAGAGAGGATACAATGAAGGCGGAAGTAGCCGCATTCACACGGGTTGAGACATAAACTTTTTTTCCTAAACAAAAGGTGAGCATTAAATCCAGTTGAACCGCTTGGACTACATAGCTGGCATCCAACACTCAGCCAGTTTTGATAAACAGAGGGAATACTCAATATGCCAGAAATAAAAGTAACTCCATTGGGTAAGTACTGATGGTTGCAAGGTAGCTTTTGTGATTACTATCTAGCTTTGCTGGTGCTATTATTCAGATTTTTTTGTGGTGTCGGTGTCTGACTTACTTTGAGCTGCAATTATTTTTTTCTTCATTTTGATACAAAATCCGAGAACGCTGGAAGAAATGCTGCATTTGTATTCACTCTTGTTCTCTGTCTAAGGTGCTGGACAAGATGTTGGTCGCAGCTGTATCCTTGTTTCCATTGGAGGCAAGCACATTATGCTTGACTGTGGAATGCACATGGGATATAATGATGATGTAAGTAAAGTGTTTTACTGGATTAAATACCATTTTGAGGTTCATTCTCTGCTGCAGGATTCACAAGTTCTTTCCTTGTTGCTGTAGCCATACGTTTTAGCCATGCTTGTTTGATTATACATGCTGCATAGTTCATAGTTGAGCCATTATTTTGCAGTGTAATCCCAAATGATAAATATCTATGTTATCGTTCCAGAGACGTTTTCCAGACTTTTCTTATATAACCCAAAATGGTCGTCTGACAGAGTTCCTGGACTGTGTTATTATCAGGTTTGTTTGATAGTCTGTTTTTCATGTTTCATTGTTATTAATATAGTATCTAGAAATATGGCATAGCATTGTTCTAGACAATTAGCTAAATAATTATGTACTCATATGTTTACATATATTAATTTGACTATGTCTGTGCTGCCCATCTTCCTTTTATAGCCATTTCCATTTGGACCACTGTGGGGCCCTGCCCTACATGAGTGAGATGGTGGGCTATGATGGACCCATCTATATGACCCACCCGACCAAGGCCATCTGCCCAATTTTGCTGGAAGACTTCAGGAAGATCACTGTCGACAAAAAGGGAGAAACCAACTTCTTCACTTCACAAATGATCAAGGATTGCATGAAGAAAGTGATACCTTTGAACCTTCACCAAACTGTCCAGGTGCTGTGATGCTGTCTTTGTGTAGTGCCTAGATATACATCCACTGATAATTATCAAACCAGTTCCTCTCTTTTCATGGCACAAATAGTTGTTTGTATTCTGCTAATTGCAGGTGGATGATGAGCTGGAGATCAAGGCTTACTATGCAGGCCATGTGCTTGGAGCTGCTATGGTGCACATCAAAGTGGGATCTCAGTCTGTCGTTTACACTGTAAGTAAATTCAAAAAACAAACCATTTTGAAGCCATAATGTCAACTTTTGAAAACTTATCTCAAAATGGAATGGAGTGGAATTAGTTCATCTGGACACAACCTTTATTGAGGGAAATATTTCATCACTCATCAGAGTGACTTCTTCAGTCTCATTTGGCCATGTCTTAAACTTATTTGTGATTTCTTTACCTAGATTATTGAGCATATATAAAGACATTTTAACATGTTTTAAAATATTTGTATGGTTTTGTGTGTATAATTTTGATTTAAAAAAACATTGGTCAAATGTCAAAACAGCCTGCCATTGAATCTGAATTGATTTAAGAAAATAAGTAAATATGATTGCTATTACCTTAGAATAATGCTAAATCTCATCCATTATTAGGGGGATTACAACATGACGCCAGACAGACATTTAGGGTAAGTGGTAATTATTTAGTGAATCATTGATAAAGCCCATACCTCCTTACAGACCATAACAATTTCTTCTGCCTGCATATGTTATTTTTCTGTAGGGCTGCATGGATTGACAAGTGCCGTCCAGACATCCTTATCTCAGAGTCTACGTATGCCACAACAATCCGTGACTCAAAGAGATGCAGGGAGAGAGACTTCCTAAAGAAAGTACATGAAACCATAGAAAGGGGAGGGAAGGTAAGAACTACATTTCCAGCTTGCTAAGAAAGGGATCTCTTGAGTTTTCATCTTTTCCGTAAGATTGATATTCTCCTTTTCTTTGTTATAATCTAATTATTCTCCTTTTCCAGGCACTCATTCCAGTGTTTGCCCTAGGGAGAGCACAGGAGCTCTGTATCCTCTTGGAAACATTTTGGTATGGAAATCTTTAATTTTAAAGGAAACTCTGATATAAGCCTACAGGTATCAATGAGTAAAATCAGATATGAATTCAGCAGCCCCGTCAATTCAAAACGACGTTTTATTTTCAGATAACTCTTTGAGGAACCTGCTCTGTTACACTGTATGGTGTAATGTCTTGATTCAGATTTCAAATAGCTTTTTGAAATGGGCCTTGTATTCTTAATTATTTTTTTAGGAGGCTTATGGGATAGATGACAAAATTATCTCCAAATTCCATAGGGAGAGAATGAACCTGAAGGCCCCCATCTACTTTTCTACTGGTCTGGCAGAGAAAGCTAATCACTACTACAAGCTCTTCATAACATGGACAAACCAGAAGATTCGTAAAACATTTGTACAGAGAAATATGTTTGAATTCAAGCACATCAAGGCTTTTGATCGCTCATACGCAGATAATCCTGGACCAATGGTAAGTAGTTTTTATTACAATGCTACAAATTTGAAAACTTGAAATCTAAGACTGGTGACTTTTTAGATGTCGGTGAACTGATACATATACACTTTTAGGTCGTGTTTGCTACACCAGGTATGCTGCATGCAGGTCAGTCTTTGCAAATATTCAAGAAATGGGCAGGCAACGAGAAGAACATGGTGAGTCATTAAGAACGGGATGAAGTCTCCTAAAAAGGTGTTACTCAGGGAAGACAGAACTTCTGGTTTTAATCAATCTTCCTTTGCTAGGTAATCATGCCTGGATATTGTGTGCAAGGGACAATTGGGCACAAAATCCTGAATGGGCACAGGAAACTGGAGATGGAGGGACGAGCAACGGTGAGCTAACAAAAGAGAAAAAAAAGCACGGATTTACCACGCAGCAATTTTATTCATTTCATGTAGCTCAGTGGGTGACCTAGCTTACCGTATACATCCAGTATCATTGATTCTGAACCTTCACCCTTGACCTGTGATCTTGTCTGTAATATTACCTGTCACTGTTTATAATCCGATAACACAGACACCTTAACTGAAAGGCAAAAAAATAACTGGTTCACATGAAATCAGACAGGACAGTTGATTTTTGCTTATTGTTTCCTGTGAGTCAGCTGGATGTTAAGCTGCAGGTGGAGTACATGTCCTTCAGTGCCCATGCAGATGCAAAGGGAATCATGCAGCTCATTCGCATGGCAGAACCTCGTAACATTTTGCTGGTACATGGAGAGGCTGTGAAGATGGAATTCCTTAAGGGCAAAATTGAACAGGAGTTCAGTAAGTGCAACCATAGCCTTTTTTAACCTTTTTCTTACCATTTTGCCGATTCAGTCAAAACTTAAATACATTCATGTATCCATGCATCTGTTGTTTTCAGTTGAATAGAAAGTGGTTAGATTCTTGAGGAGAATGTTTACAGAATATGCAGTCTTCTTACTGTTTTCTCTCTTTGTTAATGCCAGGCATAAATTGCTACATGCCAGCAAACGGAGAGACCGTAACTATAGCCACTAACCCGAGTGTGCCTGTGGATATCTCACTCAACTTGCTGAAGAGAGAAATGGCTCTTGGAGGTATGATTTGTTGTCAAATAAGCAAGCCTAGAGGTTTTTCTCCATAAAGGCTCTATGGCTCAATTGGTTAAAGCACCTGTTTAGTAAACATGCCAGAAAACCCTTAGCGTAGTTAACACCTCCTAAAGACCATGTTGGTACAGCTGATATTTGAAGTGTTGCATGGAGAAGGAAATATTTGGACTAAGCTCATCTCCAGATCTTGTCCCACTTTTACCTATTTTATTTCAAAATGCATCCTTAAATAATCTACACACAGTCATGCAGTATTTACATAAAGGCCCGTTGTGAAAGGCAAATACTAATGGGGCCGTGGTATCTCAATTGTCAAGTGCGCACTTTGGTAACTGACGAGGCAGACGTTTAGGGTTCAAACCCACTATGGGGTGTCATGAAGGGTATCCTTCTTCATCACCCTAGCTCCATCTAAGCCCCTGGCTACTCCCACACCATTGGACTAATCGTGGCATGTAAAGCAGACCTCTTCGTGAAAGGCATATACTATCGCTGTTAGGGTTCACCACAGTGGAGCATCCATTTCACAGCCCTCCCCATTTATATGGGCTTGGGAGCTATATAGAATAAAACTTCTTCAAGGAAACTGTTCAAAAACTAAGTAGGGGAATAATCTAGTAATGTGTTTACTTCAGTTAGCATGCAATTGATTTCACAACTCACAGAGTCGAGTAAAGACCAGCAAGACAATCTTATGGGTCTGCAATACAGTGATAGTTTTGGATTAGATGAGTTATATTTGTCCCTAGGGGACAATTTGGTTTACAAATAGTAGATCAATATATTTTATGATAGACACAAATACATACACAAGCTAAAAACTCTCTAATAGTCCATCAGTCCTTGTTAAAGTGTGTGTAAAATAGCAAATCGATCTACAGCTTGCTTAAAAACCCTACAGCTGATGGAACAAACGGTTTCAGATATCTGGTTTGGCCCTCTGAGGTAGAATGAGCCTCCTCCCTGATGGCAGCAGTTGAAACTCTGCAAGAAGAGAGTGTTGATGGTTCACCAGAATAGCCTTTTCCCTCTGAGTAGTTCTAAAGTGATAAACATGGCCAAGATCATTCAAGTTGGTGCCAGTGGCTTAACCATCTTTCCCAACCAGTTTTGTTGATCAACACCGTGTACTATTTTTTAAAATAAAAATATGAGTAATGTTTCTTTTTTTTTCTATTGGCAGATTCCTTTATAGAAGTCGTCGAATTTTATGTGAAAAATTAATCAAATTTAGGCATTCTTAACCACTGTTAAGCTCAGAGGAGTACATTTTTGCCCTGAATACAACACAAATTGGCAGCACTGTGACTCCAGAAGACATCCGTCCCTTCAACCAAATAAAAGCAGGGTGGCATGAAGTTTGATAGATGAATATTATGCACTGCTCCAGATTGTGTCCATTCGGTGTTGATCCATCCTTTGTTTTCTCTTTCTGTTTTCCTTCACATTTCAAAGGCTCCCTGCCCGATCCAAAGAAACCTCGCACCATGCACGGAACTCTGATCATGAAAGAAAACGTGCGTTTGTCAGTAATATTTTTTCCTAAATGTGCACAGAGGACTTCTTATTGACAGCTTTTCATCCACCCCCCCACCTCAAATGTCTGTTAATTATGATTACTGTACATGTCTGTGATGTTGAGTTATACATTTTCAGATTATTGACTGATTCTAATCCTCCCCTGAATACAGAGTCTGAGGTTGGTGTCTCCCGAGCAGGCCCTGAAAGAGCTGGGCCTCAACGAACACCAGTTGCGTTTCACCTGCCGTGTGCAACTTCAAGATCCCCACAGTGATCCTGACACACTCCACCGAATCTACACACACTTGATGAGGTGAGAGGATTGCAGCAGGTTTGGGAAAACAGGACAGTACTCCTCCCGCGTTCTTCCAGCTAGATAAACAATTTCACAGTTAATACGCCAACTCTCTTTACACTAGCCGTGATATTTCCCTGGTGACCTCTACATTCTAAGCCTGGATAAATCACATCAGCTCACACTTCCTCTATTTGTTACTGATAGTGTGTGACCCCTACACCCCCCAAATGTGTTTGCTCCTGTATTTGAGGCATTTGTTTTCTTTAAGCTTGTTTCTTTATGTTGCAGTGTGTTAAAAGGTTACACTGTCCAGCACCTTCCTGATGGCACAGTCATGGTCGAGTCGATAGTCATCAAAGTTTCTTCCTCAGCTGAAGACCCCAATTCCAAAGTTCTTCTTCTGTCTTGGAGTTATCAGGTAAAATGATTTATATCACAGTCTTAAGCTGATTTTACAACATGATCTTAAAGGGTGACTCTTTAATACAATTTAATTTATTTCAAACCTGGGCCATATTTTACCATCATTCAGGGCTCTAATGATAATAATACAAGATGTCTAATTCCAAATTATAATCCATCCAGTGGTGGCTCTAAAGTTCTGCCTACTACCGATCACTTAAACAAGAATCTTATGTTTGGTCTCTTATTAGATGACTGTCTACCAAAGCGTGATTCTCTAACATAGTATCAATATGATTAATTCAAATGAAGTGTGGCTGAAACCAAATGTTTTCCTTCCATGAAGCTTCCCTAACCTGGCTATACTTATGCCCATGTAGCTTGTGATAAAAAGAGAGATGAGAAATCTTTTGAATTGGTCCAGTATAGAGTAACGATGCCTCAGCCGGCAGCCTGAAAACAGGCTGCGATGTAATCCATTTGGGGCAATTGTGTCAAAATATGTCTTCTAGAAGTGTTTTTTTGCTACCGACAGATTACTCAGATTATTATGAGTCTATGGCAACACTATGCAAAGCATCCCTACTGAGATAGACCTTTTTCTTTATGTGTTGCTTCTTCCAGTCTCTGTTGCAACATCTCTTCTACTGCTGCAACTATTTGCATGCAGTACTGTGGTCTGAGATATTTATAAGAGATGTCACGCTGAGTCACATTAGAATTGATCATTCATTTGTGCCATAATAGACATGTTTGCTGATTTAGATAGTGTAGGAACCTATATTGACTTGTTTAAAAATAAATTGAATGTGGAGGAAGGGAAATGCTCTGTGTTGACTTCCCACACCATGCGTGGTTAAGTTTCATCACGCTGTGATCTAAACTGCAGACACTATGACTCACAAAGCTGTATCACGTGAGATGCCCTTTCAGACCTTTGTCTGTCACCCACTGTAAGATATTCCGATGTAGGTGTTATTGAACATAATAAAAAAGGCTAACCTTTTACTAAATCTATACCTGCTAGATAATCATATCACAACCTATTTATTACGATGATGATTATCAGTTATGTATGTATCAGGGGGCTCAATGCTTGTTTACAGTTTAATTTCAGAATCTAAAATCACATGTTGATCAGAGGTTGCTTTATCTTATTTTTCTGAATTGCTGAAGGCTGATGTGTAAATTAGCTGAGTAATATCTGATCACCAACCATTATTTACTATAGCTGATCACATTTATCATCAAAACCTGTATTTATAGCTTCTTTCTTTTGTCAGGATGAAGATCTAGGAAGCTTTCTTTCCACTTTGCTGAAAAAGGGCCTTCCATCTGGATTGTGCTGAAGTATTATAGTATGGCTCAACTCTAAACTTGTTATTTGTAAAGTAAAATGAAACAAAGAAACCACACACAACATCCTTTGTCTCATCTGCAATTTATGAGTGTGAACAGCTCTAGAGTTCATAGAAACAAGACTTTCTGCTCCAATACGGTGTAATAGCTACACTGATCCTAACAAGGCACTTATGTATTCTTTGAAATTTGCAAGGCATCAGTCCAAAGTCAGGGTTCAGTTAATTTTCAATGGGAGTGCTGATCAACATATTGTCCCATTTGTTTCCACCTTTTGGAGACACATTCATACACAGGAAAGCAGATTGAACATCTCAAGAGCATAGGAAAAGTATTATTTTTTGAGGTCAGTTTATTTTCCACAAGGGTCTTGTATAGAATCTATTTTGATAAACTTTTTTAATAGGAAAAGTCCGTTTAGGGTGATTTAACTGATAGATGTTGCTACATTATGTATAGCTCTGCTGTAATACAATAGAAATGTATTCCATCCTAAGTAGCCATGGAGAAATATTACAATTGAGCAAATAGTGGGATATGTGTGTGTGTGTGTGTGTGTGGCTGTGTATATATATATACACACACAGCCACACACAGACACAATAGCTGTGCACCAGCTCAACCTCCGTGGTTACCCCACTGATTAATTTAGCTCACTGTAACTGTATATACATCCCTGGTCCTCCTAAACCTCCACCATACTGTGTTGAACCTAAAATGTTTCCATTTGAAGTGACTCATTGTGACACAGTACAGCATGGGGTCCAGGCATGTGTTGAGGCTGACGAGGGCCTGGGTAACCAGCCTGGCATCATAGATGGCATTGGCTCTTTTGCAGTCCTGGATGATCCCCATTCGTCGAAGAAGATGCAGGAAGTGAACCATGTGGTATGGTAGGAAGCAGAATACGTTGATGGCCATTATGGTGTAGATGATCCTGATGGCTCTGTGGGCCATTTTCGTTCCCATTGCAGAGATGCGCTTCAGAGCCAGTGGGTAGCACACCAGGATGATCACAAAGGGCAGCAGAGAGCCAAACACTAGGCCAAGCACACTGTAAGGTACAACACGTCTGTCCCACTCGTTCTGGGCCAAGTTTTCAAAGCAGGTACGGGTGAGGGACCCATTGACCATTTTGTTTTCCAAAGGTCCCATGAGGATAAAGCTCAGCACGGTCACTCCAACCACTCCCCATAGAGCAGCGCTCACTGCAGCCGAACAGCGGGAATTGCGATGCCTCACATAGGTGTGTGGGTGCACACTGGCCATATAGCGGTCCACACAGATACAGGTCATAAAGAAGATACTTATATAGATATTGGCGTAAAACAGTGACCCTGTGATGCGACATGCCACGTCTCCAAACACCCAGTTGTTTTTATTAATGTGGTAGTGGATGCGAAAGGGCAAGGTGCAGAGTATTGCTACGTCTGCCACAGCTAGGTTTATGATGTATAGACTGGAGGAGGAGGTGAAAGGAGTGATCTTTGAGATAAAGACATACAAGACAGCCAGATTACCCGGCAGTCCCAAAATCAAAGCAATACTGTAGAGCACTGGGAAGAGCTGATGTTGGTACTCGGCTGCAGGAACACTGCAATTGGGCCCGTGTGTGACCATCAGTTCAGATTGTTGCAGAGGGTCCGGGGTGTTTAGTAGCATATCAAAGCAGAGTAGGGAAGGCAGCCAGGCAAGTAGCAGCTCAGGCTGGGGCAGGAAACTGAAAGCTAGAAGAAACGCAAACATACAAGAATCACATTTGAATTGTCTTTCAGCACAGTTGTTCAAAACCAGTCTCAGCACAATATGTTTGCCTGACGTGGATGGATAGAAAAAGCACACACGCTCGAGTCTCTTCACTGTCCCAAAGCAAAAGGCAAATCTAATGTGGTGCAGAGTAGCGTAAAAAAACCATGTTGAGATGGAATTCTGCACCATTTTTATTTCTTTTCGGGCAAACGTATTGCATTTGCGCTGCTACGTTGTGTCGTTTCGTGACGGCCGCGGGAAAAATAGCTACTGAGTTTGCAACAGTAAATGGAGATGATCCCTAATAATAAAAACCATAAATATCCCTCATATTTGCAGCACTTTTTTTTGTGTTCTATGAGCTTTCGTATGATTTTCAAGCTGCCAAGTCAAAATGGAATGTTGAATCTGTTTTAGTTACCCCTGTGAAAGCCACCACACACACAAGTGAGAGCAGGACACGTGAGGAGAGCATAGAGAGAGCTTTGCTTACCGCGGTGCTGCGGAGATTTCTTCAAATGTGAGAGGATCAGAAAATTAATTGAGGTAATGCTTTGAATTTTTTTCCATACATATGATTCACCTGATGCACACTGCTGTTTAAAGTAGTGTGTGCCTTGTTCAGAGTGCTTCTATGCATTTGTATGTGTGGGTGGGGGATATTTAAAGAACAGGAAAGAGGGACGGAAGATGCAGCTAGTGTAACTTATTGTCTTTGATGACACACCCACCATATAAGGTGGTGAGTGTGAGTTAGGAGTGGGGGGCTGATTTGAGCCTTCGATTGGTAGATCACATCATATTTACACATAATCTCACATGCCACCCATAAGGGGCCAGCCTGGCTCAGTGTGTAGAGCAGTCGTCTGGTGATCGGGAGGTTGCAGGTTCGATCCTCGGTCCTGCAGAGAGCATGTGGATGTGTTCATGAGCACGACGCTGAAGTCCTATACAATGAGATGAGTCAAATGCAGAGAATTGCAAATGATAAGGGAACCATCATCATGTGCTAACGTCAGAGTTTGATTCTGTTGAAATCTGAACTATTTGTTGGAGAGAAAGAAATCAGTTTAGCAGCTTGGCTCAGTCCTGACAGAAAGGGAAGGCAGCTCAGCAAGTGCAGATACTGTTTTTGAATTCGTGTAACAGTGGAGGGCTGAAATGTGATCTATCTGATGGGAAATACTATAAGGAGAGGAAAGTGTGTGGGCGGCATTAAGCATGGTGTGACAGTACAGAACACCACATGCATTGTTTGTAGCTCTACAAGTAGTGAAGAGGATGGTCATTTCTCTTAAATCCACTTTAGTCACTTTTCTATTTGCAGACTGCAGTTTTACCCACCATTTAATTTGCAGATTCCAGTCGGTTCCTGTTTTTTTTGCCTTTATTTGATAGGATAGATGAGAGAGAGAGAGAAGATGACATGCAGCAAAGAGCCCGGGTAAGGACTCAACCTCATGTGGTACAAGCTCTACCAGGAGAGCCATCGGGATGCCCTACTTTTTGCATTGATCATAGACCTCTGACTGCAATTTCATATTCTAATCTCTCATAATCTTCACAAGCCAAGGCTTGACCTAACCTGCGACCCTGCCTCTCCTCTGTCTGAATTGCCACTTGGCAGGACTGTTTCTGTCACCAGATAAAATAACACAATCACCACGTTGATGCCATGTGAACATTGAGGAAACATATTTATAGCTCACTTGAGTGATATTGTTACATTCAAGATTCAAGATCTTTATTTATTTTATCACCATTAAGCTTGACTCCATAAATTAGCCATTGAAAACGGCCACTTATGAGGGGACAAAGTGAAAGTCTATGAAGAAAGGTGAGCCTGGGACAACTTCTTGTTCCAGATGCTTCTCTAAAACCAGATGTAGACTCTCATAGTTCTAAGGAACCAGAAGCCAAATCTTTTTTGCTACATGGGGTCATGGAGGCAGGAAGAGGAGATCATTTTACTGTTTTTGCACCAAATGCATCATTGTTAGGAGACATGTCCCAACTGTCCCTACTGAATTCTACACCCTTGACTACAGTTTAATCAGCTTTTTATTTGAAGACTGCAGTTTACCCACCTTCCTTTGTTTGTTTCTTTCTTTTTATTGCGTCACGACACAGACTGGTGGAGTTTCTTCTCTGCATTTAACCCATCTTATTAAAGCATCTTATTGAATAGGAGCAGGGAGCAGCTGCGGTGTTCTAACATATTGCCTTTCTCAAGGGAACAGGTAGGGGTATTAAATCTAACATGCATATATTTTTGATGGTGGGAGAAAAATGGAGCACTTGGAGGAAACCCACACACGGGGAGAACATACAACCCACGGCCTTCAGTGCTAACCACTGCGCCAGAGAGGTCCACTGAGGAGCTCATTACCTATTTTTGGACACTAGATGGCGGAATTGTAGCATAATTTTAAAAAATGGACCAGAAGCATAGTGCTTGTAGGGGTTTCATATGCTGAGATTAAGCTTTCTTGGGAAAGAGCCGTGCTTTGCACATTGGGGTGGAAGGAGGTGTGCCATTGTAAGGGAACATCAGCATTACTCCTGTAGGCAATTGATGTGTTCCCCTCGGTTCCTGCATGGTATCTTTCGAAAGCTGCAAATCCAGCAGACAATCATGAGTAACACAGAGCAGAGTTACTCCAGCTTTTTCCCTTTAAAGTAGGTCTACGACTCCCAAATTCATGATTTAAAAACCCTGTGTTTCCTCAAATAGAAAATTGGATTGTGGCATTTTGATATTTCAGACCTTTGACATCAGATGTCCACATTATTTTGAGTTATTTCCATGTCTGGGATTTGTCTTAGTAAAGCAACGAAGGGGCAAAAGATTTGACATTTGTATTTAGTATTTTATCTATTACTCCACTGCTGGATGGAAAGATCACGAGTTCAATGTCAGCTTCAGGGATGATCATGACCAGAGATTATGTCCAGTCGTTAAAATACACCACAAAACATGGTCACGTTAAGAGGAAGCGCATCATGACTTGGCTCTAACTGAGAAAATGTGCATTACTGTATTTCATGGTTTCAAAGAGAACCCCCTATAACTGAATATATTGTTTTATAAACCATGAATACAAACAGGGAATCCTTATGATGATACATTCAGACCATGTCTACCTACGTATGTGTTGGGATGGGATGTCCCTCCCAACACATGTGATGTGGGTGTACATCAGCACTGAAAGGTGTAGCTGGGAACTAGGACATGACAGTACAGAAGACTCTTCTTCGGTAAGAGGCAGCTCCTATGCACATCTGTAACATTCTCTCATCCTGCCTCTCTCGTCGCTGAGCCATCGCCTAGCAACGCCAGCCTCACGGCCCCTCTCCTTATCTAGTCCACCCCCGAGAGGAGTCTTCCTCCGTCAGCGTAGAAGATGTTTTACCATAGCCATGAGCCTCACCCTCACACAAATCCTCGCTTTATTTGACATTATAAGTTAGTTTTAGCTTTTCCACACCACCCATAAGCATCATGTGCTTGAGTTGTGGCTTGGTGTGTGCACATGTGGGAAAATAACGGGTGTGAACTGTCTCTTTAACAGAACGTAAAGGGTTAGGGGACATAAGACACCTTTAATAGCACTTGTTTGTTGTGATTCAGGGGGCGGGGCCAGACCGAGCCGGCAGCTCGTCTTGCCCTACATTGCTAAAGTGTGTAGAAAGACAAATCTCCTCTTTCATTGGCCTCCGCCAGTTTTAATAGTAGCGCCTTTGAACGGGCAAGACATTTTAGCCGAGACGAACAGTATTCAGGGAGGTCGAAGTAAGAGCCAGGTTGAAGTGAGCGCCCCCTTGTGGCTGACCTGGTAGAGCGCAATACCATATATGGCTGAGTCCTTACCTATCGTATCTGACCCAGGCCTTTTGCTGTTGTCATCCCTTCTCTCTCCCCGCTGCTTCTGCTGTCTCCATGTCGATTAACATATAAAAAAAGTGGAAAATGCCAAAAAGAAAGCGAGGTCGACTCAATAAAGTCTGATCCCCGATCCTGCCATGCAGCATGTTGAGGTGTCCTTGAGCAAGACAAATGGTGGCTCCTCACAACTCCTACATGATAGGATGGGTTAAAATGCAGAGAATAGCAAATCCCCCTCATGGGACTGATAAGGGGAACGTTATTAAGAGGTTATGTTTGTGGGTTTAATCTTCCTGCAGTAATCAGGCCGAGGTCATCCTCACTCACCAAGACAGCCGCCACGTGTGGACCATTGATAAGTCCTCCCTTCACGCTCTCGTTTCCTGAACAACACCACTTTTCAGCTGGTGAAAGAGCTGCCAAAGCGTAGAGTGACAAGATGGGACCCGATAGCCTCTTTGGCCCAGGTGTGCAACATATGAATTGACCTGCAGTCCTGCTACGTTTCTATTGGTTCCCACCCCGTTAGAGATTGGATGGGAAGCTCAGTCATCCGTGAGGGACTCGGAGTAGAGCCACGGCCTCTTGACGTAGAAAGGAACCAGTTGAGGTGGTTGTGCTTCTAGCAAGGATGCCACCTGGTCGCCTCCTCAGTGAGGGGCTTCAGGCACATCCAGCTGAAAGGAGGTCACGCCCCCACCCGAACTTCCTGAGTGTCCTACTGCTGGGTCAGTCTCTCTGATACCCCTCTAGAACATCAACAGGAAGGAGGAAGTGGTAGCATGTGTCTCCTCCAAGTCACATGACCACTAGCCCTCACTAGTCCACACATCATGGTCTGGTGGGGAAAGCACAGTGCTTGGCCGTCAGAGGAGAATGAAGCAGAGTACTTTCCCTTCACTTAACCAAGAGGCCTGGATGACCCAGAGGGGGACACTAGTGAACCCAGAATACTTTATCCAACCTAACCCTTATACCCATGTGAGGCTTAGCCCATTATGACCCACTAACTATGGACCTCTGGCTTTGGTTGGAAACGGCACAGCCGGCCTGACTTTTTGAGAAGCTTCACTTGGAGGTCCGTGTGTTGCTTTAAGGTGTTTGACACTAGCTGACACAGGGAAATGGACTTCCTACAAGGCACTTTCCTTTGTTTTTGCTGCGGCTGCTCTCTGACCCCGTGCTCGCTCATTTCCACTCCGGGCATCTGCGGTGTGTTGTCAGGATCTCCTGTCCAGGCCTTACTAACAGGAACAATAAAGGCCCTCCATGGACTCTGAATGAGCCTTCCAGATAATTAAGGCTGTTCTCCGGCCGGTAGTCCTCGACTCCCGGGGCAATCAGGCTTACCCTAACGTGATTAACACACAGTGGAGCCAAGGTCAGAGCGTCTAATGACTTACAAGCTGAGACAGAGGCCTGTTTATGTGCACTTCCTCAGAGGATGCTGGGTTGGATGAGGTCCTCATTATGCAAAACAGGACAGTGAATCCTGAGAGACCATCTTGATTTTGGATCCTTTGGGCCCGTGGAGTGACCTGCATGTCATTGCTGCTGGAGGAGGACGTGTCAATCCTCAAACAGTCAGCATCACAGGTTCATCAGCGCCCTTGGTTTCGGATGGGGAAAAGCCTCATCCTAGAACCTGCTGTACCTGCTTTTTAGGTTGTGCAAAAACTCCTCTGTTCAAGTCCAGACAGGAATAGCACTGAGATTTCAGTTTCCTGTCTTGTGACAGCAGTGATTTGGAGGAAGTGACACACGGTGGCGTCCCGCACCCCAGACCGTTGCTCTGAGCTACTGTGGGAACGACACGGCCTGGTTTGGACATGCCTGTGTATATATATATATGACACTGACACATAGCATAATGGCTTTTAGAGTCTTCGTTGCAATGGTTTGTCATAGGAATGTGTCATAATTTCAGTAAAACATGATTATTTTCCCACCATCAGGCTTAGCTTCACCTACTGCAGCATCCCATACACACACACACACACACACATTAACATACACACACACATATAGGCATGGCGTCACCAGTGGGAGCCAAGCGGTATGCGATGCGAGCAGCACCATGGGCACATCCCCATGCCAGCTCTGGATGCCTCCCCGTGGTGTCTGGTAAAGTCTTCCACCTGCAGTGAGAGTGGCCCATGTGACGGGCTGTGTCGTGTGCTTTGCTGCTCCCTCCAGCAGGCTGAGAGAGGGGAGAGTGGGATACCAGGATGCTGGGGAGGAAAAGTAGGTCAGTCTCAGAGACCCACACATCTCTCCCGGTGATTCTATGCGGCATCAGCGCTGACGTCTGCCATCAGACGGCCATTTCAGGAGGGCCTGGATCTGAGTCGACGGCCCTGCTGCCCTTCACGCCCACAGCGTAAAGCCATGGGAGCCCCGTCCGTGCCCCCGGCTGGTGCAACACTGCCGGAGACGGACACAGGATGAGTCGTCATGACCAATCTATCACTGACACCATGCTCCTGTGATCTCACACATGATCCCACTTCAGATCATCTGAGCAGAGTTCATCCGATGACGATCAGCCTCTCAAAGGTCAACGACTGCCCTCCGAACACCCTGCGGCTGCAGAAGGACGTGACAAATACTGCCTCCAGATACTGCCTCCAGATAGTGCCGCAGACGGCCCACAACTGCCACGAGAGAGCGATGGACACGGAAACCGCATCTCTGGCCTGGGTGGCGTCGAGTCACATCCGAGCACTCCTAGCCTCCTGCAGTGTAGCGGGCCTAGAGGAAGCAACGAGGAATCCAT
>OMLC01042407.1:0-24157 GCA_900302585.1 Regalecus glesne
GTCCCACAAGGGGAAATTTGGATTTCTCTGCATTTTTGACCCAACCTATTGTATAGGAGCAGTGAGCTGCCAACATATGGCGCTCGGGGAGCAGTTAGGGGTTAAGTGTCTTGCTCAAGGACACCTCGACATGCTGTATGCAGGACCGGGGATTGAACCTGCAACCTTCCGATTGCCAGACGACCGCTCTACCCACTACTAGCTATTATTGTCTCACGGAGGGTAGAATTTTTCCTGCAAAATGTTTTGTTGCTCTTTTCCAACACAGCTGTCATAATGCATTCAAAAGTGATGTAAACTGTAGCCTCACCAAAAAAGAAACTGTGTGATAGGACAGCCCTCTCAAAGAACTTTGCTGTGAAGGACTGCCTCTTCTTCTGCATGGTTCAGCTACACTGACTGATACTGCTAGCCCGCACATGTTCATTATTGATAAAAGTCATTTTGTCTCTTCTTTCGTTAGGGCTCCAAAGGAGATGTCGGCATCTCAGGGGAGCAGGGCATCCCAGGACCTCCGGTACACTGAGAATTTTTCCACTACTTTTTGGTGCAGTGCATTTCTGAAGTGATAAACATGAACGACAAACTGGACTGCATCAGGATTCCGTTTCATCATTGTTCTTTCTTTCATCCCTCTAAAGGGTCCGATGGGTCTAAGGGGCTACCCAGGAATGATGGGTCCCAAAGGGGAGGCAGTGAGTGCTGTCTTTTCTTGCCTACATATTTTATCACCTTCACATATCAAATGTTCCTTCATTTTCTGCTCCCCTGTTTTTTGTATTTTTAGAACAGAGCTATTCTCTTTCTTAGACGAGTGCCAAGGAGGCATGGCTAGGCTTGCCCCTACTACACAAACTCCATCTATTACCAGCAATGGGGACATATGGAAATGATGCTAGCACAAATCTCTCCCCTACCCTAATGAGTTGGGGTTTCCTGGGTCCATGGAACCTCCATCTGTACTTAATGATCCACTGTAGCCATCCATCTTGCTGTTAACATTAGCTGTGTTAGCCAAGTTAGGGCCCAGGCATTGTGCCAAAGCAAGAGTAGCTGGCTCTCTGGTAGCTCCCATTAGCAAAGTGAGTAAAGCGCTAATTATCCCTTTATCACAATGAAAAGTAGCCTACCGTGACTTAGCATCTTCCCTGATATGAGGTGATGGATAATACTTTTTGTTTTCTTCAGGGCCCTCGTGGCTACAAGGGCATCACAGGACCCGCAGGTCTTCCTGGGCCTCCGGTAAGTTTCTCTGGCAAGCGCGCGC
This sequence comes from Regalecus glesne, assembly GCA_900302585.1. Lineage (NCBI taxonomy): Eukaryota > Metazoa > Chordata > Actinopteri > Lampriformes > Regalecidae > Regalecus > Regalecus glesne. The sequence goes on from OMLC01042407.1 coordinate 1,268, forward strand.
ACACACGCGCGCACACGCACACACACGCGCACACGCACGCGCGCACGCGCACGCACAATAGATGATGACAATGTAGATAAATGCATATAAATTGACTCATTCGCTCAAACATACACAGACTCACACACAAACACACATTAGGTGCTTAAGAACTTTTGTTGTTTACAGGGAGAAGAAGGACCTCAAGGACCACCTGGAGAACCAGGAGAAAAGGGAGATGTGGTAAGTAATAAAAAAATAAATCTAAACTAATTATTTCCATTGCCATCTCAAACCTGCAGGTTAAACAGAGATAACAGTACATTGACATGATATTGAAAATATCAATGTTAATAATAAAGGTTATGATTTATTAATGAGTTATAATAACCTTAATATTGTTGTCTCCCAGGGTGGCCGAGGAATCCAGGGCCCACAAGGTGCAGTCGGCAAAAAGGGAGAGAATGTGGGTGAACGCACCTCTGACAACACATTAGCAACTCATTAAATACAACACACAATTATGAAATTCGGAGGGTTTGCCACCTGGACTCCATTGACTAGTCTGGCTTGCCTTTCAGGGTCTCCCTGGTATTGATGGAAAAGACGGCACACCTGGCATTCCTGGAATCAAGGTAAGGGTTGCCAACCGTAATGGCGTCGACAATCATACTGGTATAAATGAATTATTCCAGACTTGGTTAAATGGGGTATCTAAGCTCTTCTTTTCTCCTCTCTGTTTGCAGGGTGGCCCGGGTCAGCCAGGGATGGCTGGTCCTCCTGGTCATCAGGGAGCAGCAGTGAGTAACCAGCATATCCGTCTGTGTATTTATGGGCTGTTTTTGAAAAATAAAATGAAAATCTCCCCATGAACCCCATGTAAATCAGCCCTTTCTGTAGGGGCTCATTGTTGCCCAGACCATAGAAGGGGTTGATTCACTCTCCTCCTTAATTCTCTCAAACCAGAACAGAGCCATTGAGAATAAGAAAAGGCGGCCTGTAAATTTTTGGTATGTTTGCTCTCTGGGCACTCATCCAATTTAACAATGACCCCCTGACCCAAACTGTTTTAGAATTTAAACCACCTTGAAATAGCACTCTGCCTCCCACCACGAGTGATTTATCACAATCAAACCTGTGCACCTGTGTGTGTGTGTGTGCAGGTGTGTGTACCGTATCTTGACGAAGGGGTAATGGAGCATGAGATGCACACTTTACTGTGTAGTATTTGCAGTGACACAAACACTGCTGCAAAGTTAAACACTAAGTTAGCCTATATCAGTTCCCACTGTGCTGTCACAAGACACACACACACACACACACACGCTCTCCTCAGTAAAATCGCCGCAAGGCAACGTGCTGTGGGCCATATGGCCAAGGCTGTCATACTCTGCGTGTTCTCGCCTTCTGTTTTTAAAATCAGAATCTGATTGATAGGAAATAATATCCATGTTCCCTTCCTGCAAACAAATACAAATGATTATACCTGCACAACATCTTCTTGGGATATTTCTGTAGTCAGATGCAGCAAATATTTTTGCAGCTAATACTGTCAGAATGAAACATCTAGTATTATGTATGTCTGATTTATTAATGCTCTTTGTCATTAGGGATTGCCTGGTAGTCCTGGAACAAAAGGTGGCCCTGGGGAGATGGTAAGCTGACCAAGTCATGTCCGGACCAACACAACACATCACCTTTTCCCACATTGGTCACAATGTTATCTCTCTTTCTCTCTCTACACTCGTCTCCCCCGCTTTTCTTCAGGGGGAGCCTGGACCTAGAGGCCATGTCGGCTCAGCTGGTGCCCCTGGACCTATGGTAATGCATATTCGTATTAACACGACGTAGCCCACATGCTTCAGTGTGCACAACAAAATGATGTCTCTGAATCTGTCATGTAGGTGATATTCATGACTGTAAGGGAGGTACCTGAAATCTTCTCTCTCTCTCTCTCTCTCTAGGGTGAGCCTGGTCTTCCTGGTGAGGCTGGTATGGAAGGAGTTCCTGGACCTAAGGTAAAGACCTACAATTTTTCCACAGAAAACCCCCACTTAACACCAACCCACTCACGTCACCTGTCCTCTACAGGGTGACAGAGGCCAGAGGGGACCCGTCGGCCCACAGGGAGAAGTCGGCAAGCCCGTGAGTTTTTCCTTTTTGCACTACTCAAGCAAAGAAAAAAAAAGAAAAAGAAAGGAAAAAAAATCCTTTGGTATACGATACTGGCACTTCACGCATCTCTGTATTCAGCATCCATTCATCCTACCTCTCAACAGGGAAACAAGGGAGAGAGAGGACCCATTGGTGTCCCAGGTCCTCAGGGTTTGACTGGAACCAAAGGAGACAAGGTATGTGTGTGTCAGTCCAATTCTATCTATGTCAGTCTGATTCTATGTGTATCTGTGAGTAGTTCATCAGCACTGCAAGGCGTAAATAGACTCAGTTACACAGATCCATCCATTGGGGGCAGTGTTTACTCATGAATCCATTCCAAACAAATCCACGGTAAATCAATGAATGTACAGAGCAATATAAATGATAATCTTAGAGCTATCATTTCCCTTATTGCAGTGAGAAAACAACATATTTCTCACTCTGATTCCTGACGTTCTGGCCTTGAATCAATGTATTGCCCTTCATCTCTTTTTAGGATGTTGTTTCTCATTCCACCATATTTACGATTCAGCCTTTCACTTTTTTCAGGGATTCCAAGGAAAAGTTGGGGCGAAGGGAGATTTTGTAAGTAGCAAATCTGCATTCCTGAAATGGATGCTCTCCAGCTCATCTTGCACACCTTGTCTTACCTCAGCCCTTGCTGACCTGTACCTGCACCAATCTCTGCTTCTCGTTCCATCTTATATCAACCTCCCCTGTGTTTTGTAGGGCGACCCTGGTGTTGAGGGATTGGCCGGGGAGAAAGGAGAAAAGGTAACCAGTGTCATTTCACGATCAAAAACCTTTAGATGCTGATGTAAGGACCCATAGATATCCAGGGAATTTACTAAAGCAGCTTTAAGATAAGGGGGCTTGAAATCGAATATATAACAGCTGTATTCACCAGTATCATAGGAAAAAAGGGATTAATCTCCGTTTCTGATTTTCCATCCAAATCCTCATTATGGTCCAGATGGCAAATAAGCTATTTACACAGCAGTGAAGCAATGACACGAGTTGGATGTATGGTGTCACATTCACAGACATTCATTAACAATATTCACTCCTGTATTATGACACAGCCATTCTATGGCAGAAATCATAGACGGTTGAAATGATTAGGAATAAGACAAATGCTGTCTTTCCACCGACAGGGTTTATCTGGTGAGCCCGGACCAAAGGGACAGGTGAGCATCGGAATAAGATCCTCAGTTACAATGAACATAAACAATTCCTTGTCTATTCATTTATCAAATATGAATCTAGTAACCATTCAAAAATCATATTCTTCGATGAAGAACATATTTCACCTATTTGTATTCCACCTTTATCATACTCAGCTTATTCTCTGTATTATTTTCTGTCCGCATTGTCATAATCTATTTACAACTGTCTTTCATTACAGCAAGGAGTGAGGGGTGACCCCGGACACAATGGTCCTACAGGAGACTCTGGTAAACTAGGGGATCAGGGACCACCAGGATTACCAGGCCCACGAGGTCTCAATGGAGAGAGAGGTGTACCGGGCATGCCAGGCATTAATGGAGCATCGGTGTGTTAAGATGACTCCTGATTGCTTATATACGTCTTAATGTGACTGATTATTTAAAAGGACAGGAAGTTGTGACCTACAACAATGCTTCACACATACTTATCTAGATGCTGAACCTGTGGCTTTTTCTCATTGCAGGGACGAGATGCATCTGACCAGCATATCATCGAGGTGGTGCTGAAGATGTTACAAGGTAAGTAGACCTGAATATCCACCTGTGAGAAAAAGAGATGAGGTCATTTCTTAAATGCACTTTCATTTCATGAGCAATTAGCTGCCCATCGTTGTACAATGACAAATAAAGAATCTTCTTTATACATACAGAGAAAAGGTTGGATGTCCGTCACTTTACCCCGTTTAATACTTCTGCTCGTCTTCTATGGCAGAGAGGCTAGCAGCAGTAGCGGTGAGTGCCAAGAGGGCTGTTCTTGGTGGAGCGGGTGTGATGGGACCACCTGGTCCTCCTGGACCTCCCGGAGCTCCTGGTTCTCAAGGGCCACATGGTCTCACCGGGCCCCGTGGTATCCCTGGCATGATTGGGGCACCTGGGCAGATTGGAAACACGGGACTCAAAGGTAGAGACGTAGGACACAGGTCTATCAGTGTATGTACACACATAACAACAAATGTACATATTAAATAAAGTGCTTTGAGAGTAAATGTGAATCCATTGTCCACTGCCTTCCCCAGGTAAAAGAGGATCAAAGGGAGAGAGGGGAGATCTTGGAAGACCCCACCCAGGTCCACCAGGACCTCCAGGAATACAGGGTAAGACCAAAACCCTTTGACACACTTAGTGGATTCTGCATAGGGTTGTTTCTAGCATCACATGTTACACGCCTGAACAAAAGTTTATTAAAGTACAAAGCAGCAGGAGAGAAGCTTGGCAATATGACTCCAATAAACCATTACAGTGATGCCACAGGGGAGCCTACTCAAAAGCATTTTAAAAGCTTCATTAACTGCAGTCATTTAACAGATGCTCTTAGCAAATGTAAAAGAAATGCAACAATGTGCACAAATTCAAGCAGTGGCAAACCATTCAAAATGGCTTTATTGGCATGATGTAACAGTTTACATATTGCAAACATATTTACACCAAGTCAACTCTTTGATTTATATAACCCGTTGTCACAAATTAAAATTTTGCCATCCTGTTCTTGTATCCTCTCGTCACATAAGGAATGAGAGGTCAGTTTTATGGGTCAAGATTAGTCCCTAGTTGTGGGGATGGACACGGACTTAGGGGGAGCATGGGGGCTTAAGGCTGGATGGCCTTCCTGATGCCCTGTGGTGGGTTCAAACCCACAACAACTGGCTCATCAGTACCCAAAGCCCTTCCTCTACCGCTGAGCTATCACGGCTCAACATTAGATAAGAAATAACTCTCTTAAAAAACTTTAACAGGGCGAAAAAATAGAAAGAAACCTCAGGGAGAGCAACAGATGAGGGGTATCTCTCCCAAGATGGACAACAACACCACACAACACACTAACAAACCCAAACATGTGTGGCTGTATAAATACTGAGAGACTGTAAACACCAATTAAGACAAACTGATGAGGATCATAAATCCTGAAAACAAAACTCATCACCGATACTGGTGCAGATGTTTTTAGCTCTATTACCATGCTCATATGTCCCACACTCAGACAAACCTCAACCAAAAATCAGTAAAACCAACAATGAATCACTCCTTTCATAGGTCCTTCTGGTGCTGATGGTGTGGCTCGGGATGGCAGGCCTGGTGAGAGAGGACCTCAGGGCTCAGCCGGAGAGGCCGGTCGCCCCGGTAAGGCGGGCCCGCCAGGTCTCCCAGGGTTCTGTGAGGCGGCAATGTGTTTGGCCGCATCAGCATACACCTCGCCCAGACTACAGGAGGCTGGTAGGATCAAAGGACCCAGCGTCTAGAGACCGCTCTCTCTATCAGCAGCTCATAACATCTGGGAGAAAGAGAAAAAATGAAGAAATTGCAGAAGAGGAGAAAGAGACCACTCCTCTCAGTGGGTGAACATCAAGAGCAAGGGGTGAGGGCAACAATATGGTGACTGACATTGCCCCTTCCTGAAACTGACAACCTTTAGTTGTGATTGGTTGGACGTACTCCAATCTCAAACCCCCACATCACCATGACAACAGCTACCCACATCCACCTGAATTTACAAGCTCTGCTAGTCGACTGGATGATGTCAATGTCGATCACATCAAAATACCCCACCCCTCTTTTAGCAAGGGTGGCGTGGGACAAAAACATTTAATTTTTCCATCATCCACTCTACCCCAGCAGTACCTGAGGGTGATGACACATGAAACCCAACATTATGTCAGGTGAAAGGTGCTTCCTGTATAACATTTTCCCTTCAAATGGTGTTCCTTTATAAATGAAATGCAATGCTTTAAAGTCCTAATACTCTGCCTATTCTTTGGCATCACACTCTGATGACCTAGATGTATAAAAAAAAGACCAATAAATGATTGCAATCTAGACTTACACTCCGTAAAGTACTGTACCTTTGTAAGATGTAGTATTGAGACTCTTCTTCTGAGCTAAAGTGAAATCCCTGTTTTTACCTCATGTGTACATTGCCCCTCCCTCTTTCTACCCAGGTCTCATTTTCAAAAAGAAAAAAACTAGCTTTATCTCTTCCTCTTGTTGCCTGGCAACAGCATATCTCAATGGGTACTCCTATCACCCACGATGCAGTGCTGTAAATCTTTGTAAATGTGTTTTGATTATGTAGAGGAAAAGAAATGGGTTACGAAATGCACCATCAAAAATCCTGTGTTAATGACTTCAATCAGCAGGAAAAGTTCCAACAGAATTAAATACTTCTCTCCAAAACCAATCAGTAGTATCAAGAACATGCTCTCTATGCCACTGTCAACTGTCCACAAGGTGTCAACGCATTTCTAAGATAATGACTTATTCATTACCAGAAGCTATTTATTGTTCTTTATATGTATCATCTGTAAAGAAAGTTTTTTTTCCTTGGTTGTTCAGGTCAACCCAATCCAATAAAGAGGAACCTTTTGTAAAATCGAATGTTCTTCTGAATCATGTTAGTAATCGAAAAACAAAATATCCCTGGATAAGCCTCCGTCTTTTGGCTTCCTTCAATTCTCCTATCCTGAATCTTTGGCAGTATCAATTCCATTATCTTTTGCTGCGTGAAATAAAATCTCTTGCTCCTGATGCTGCAGATGCTCAGCTTTTGTCAAACATTCATTTATCACCAAAACCAAGAGTTTCCACCATATGTGAAGATAAATAGACATGTGATGTTTGCTTTTAAATATGCACACACACACACACGCACACACGCACGCACGCACGCACACACAAGCAGTCAATCGGGGGTAGAGTGTGACTGTCTTTCTTCTAAGGTCTGTGTGGGTCTGTTGGGAAGATACTCACAAGTGACAGCTTTTTACATGGAGAATCTGATGCATCTCCAGCCACCACATGGTCTTTAGCAGGGGGTGGCCAGAGTTCAACGGCAGGGAGAACCAAGATGATTGGGGATCGCTCTCACCAGCATCGTAACCTGAAAACATTTTCTGCCAGTTCCACCTTTGAGGTCTTTGTTGGCTCACACTTTGTCTGGCACCTCCTCTCGACCTTTCCACCTTGGGTGACCCTACCATGAGCCAAGCTCTGGATGTTTCTGTTTTGGGATTATTAATACATGCAAGCTTCTCCACCATGGCAAGGTGGTGATCCAGAAGACACACATACAGACATTTCAACTTAAGAAAAGGAGTCACACAGTCTTTTATAATTCTGCTTTCTTTTTTTCCTGAAATGTTTCATAGACATATATGGTTGCATTACTATCAGCTGCACAGCAACACATACACATCGTGGATGGGCAGAAATCTTGTTAACTCAATGTTTACAGCAACTAAGAATGAGGAGACCAGCTACAGGACACAGCTTCTGTAGAGAGAACAGGTTTAGTCATAGGGGTGTATGACTTGTCTGGACAGGATCACTTTTCACATATGAGAAACGGAATCTGAGCACTGCTCATGGGTCCACAAGAGGTCCTTTACAGCTAGAGTTAGTTAAGCCCACCGATGGTAACAGAATTAAGCTTTAAAACTCCATACGGCTCCAGACATGGAAAAAAAAGATTAAATAAAAGAAAAAGATAGTAAAAATGTTTTTTTATGATTTCAAATGGCTTTTCTGGTATGATTTGATGGGATTGGAAAGGTTTGATGGTGGCAGTATTGTGCAATACAGTACAAGTGGAGGATGGGAATCGATTCAAGTTAAAGTTTTGTTTAACAAGTTATGGTGATGGAAGCAGATGACTGAGACCGCTACTTTAGAAGACAGTTGGAGATGAAACGCTTTAAAATGGCTGCATTTACAATGAAGACAGGAGTTAAAATGACACATGGTAATGAGCTTCAGCAACATAATTACAAAACCAATACGCTTTCACATACAAAAGCAATTTTATCTCATAAATAATTTGTCTTTTACTGAACAAATTATTCCACTCTGAAAGCTTATAGACCTTTGATAAATCTCCCTTTGACAACTTTGTTGGTACACAACCACTGACCGTAACACAAGTTACAATTCCATTTTTAGCCTTTTTAAAATCATTTAAAAAAGTATAAAAAAGCCAGTATATATAAATATAAATATGTACAAACAGGAGTTCTCAGAAAGAGGGTAGGAACACAGGTTTTTGATGCCACACTTTCAAGAAAGAAAAAAAAATCCAAGGGATGGATAAAATAAGATAAAATCCAACTAAATATGTATTACGCCTCAAAGTGAGAAACAGAAATTGCAACAGTTGGGCCCAGAATGAGACTGTATTGAAAGAATGACATATTGAAGGGTGGTGGGAGCAAAGTGCTGTAAAACATGCGTGCATTGTCTTTCTTGGCTTTAGAAAGAGAAAATGAAAAAGCGAACCATGACAAAATTTGTCACAAAAAATAATAGTTTGTGTTTCTTGGAATTCCACCAGGTTCATTATAAAAACAATTACGAATCAAGATCTAGGGATATGGTTGGCAGAATAATTAAGTAATAGGATATAGCAGTGCTTTGCTTGTTTTTTAGAAAATGAGCCAATGTGGTACTAAAATGTTGCAGGTGTCACTGTGTCGATATCAGTCCCAGTAAGGTCTTGGTTATAGTGGCAGAGATTCTACTGAGGAGTGGTAGGAGATCGCTGTGAGAATAGATCTAACCTATTCAGTTCCGAGTGGTGTTCCAGTATCTGATCTTTTGGACCACCTTAAGAACTGGTTATGGCCTCTGGCTTTAACTTTTATCTTTTCTGTGAGTCTCTGATTCATTACCCTCTCTCCCTCCCCTCCATCCCTCTATCCTACTACCAGGGGCCCTTGATAGGTGGACCCTTGGGGCTATACTCCACATGATGGCTCATACAGTCATTAGGATTACACCGCCCATCATTCCCCTTTGAACCAGATGGCCCAGGAGGGCCTGGGATACCTGGTACACCCTGCTGGCCGACGGATCCTGGGGGTCCCATTTTACCATACCCTGGAGGGCCTGGCATGCCTGATGGAAGAAATGTAGAGAAGAGCATTACAAACATAGGTGTGGTAGAAATCCCACCACTTATTGGTAGGGTGATAAAGTGTCCTCGAGTACAAGACTGAACCTCTAACGGTTTAGGACAACAGATGGAAATTAACCCGGTGGCTAAATCTGACATACTTGCATTTGACTCTAAATGTTCATTAATATGAACTGTCCCTATAAAACAATATTTATTTACTTATTTCTGCATTACAGTAGAACTGATGTTCCATGCCTTTAGTAAGATGAGCTGCTTAGAAAATATTAAAAATACTGTTTTTATGTATCCTTCAAATGGCACAAGGTACAGTTTAACAACCAGCTAGTATTCAGATATTACTTTTGCATAGCAACAAAGATATCTTTTTTTCAACAGTTACTTCAAAAAGAGAGGATGGTCATTAAAGTACCGATGTGCCACAAGGTACAATTGTGGGGACTTGTATCTTGTGCCAAATAAGGATCTCTTCCTTATAACTAAAGACTAGTAAAATAGGCATTACCTGGAGCTCCTGGAGGTCCTACATCTCCCATTTCTCCAACACCCTTTTCTCCTTTCTCTCCAGTGGGTCCTCGTATACCTACAGTCAAGGAATCACTCTTTGAACCACTTGTCAACTAACCAACCAACCAGTGGTATTGTCATAGTGCTCTTAAAAAAGGCTTGTGAAAAACTGCTGAGATAGGAAGATTTGCCTCACCTGGGGGTCCTTGGGCACCTGGTCGACCCTCGCGGCCTATCTGTCCTGGTAGACCAGGTGCACCTGGTCCCCCTGGTCTACCTGGGACTCCCTCCTTCCCTGGGGGTCCAGGCCGACCGGGAGATGCCACCATTTCAACTGGCATCTGCATGCGGGACATATAGTAGGCCATTCTCTCTGGAGAAGGGATCCATTGAATTAGTTCGCAAAAAATGAAAGAGACCCAAACAAAGACTTCCTATGATGCAGGTGAAATAAGATGGATAAAGAGATGTAAAGATATCTTCATCTGCTGTAGAAATTGGGACTTCATGTAAACTCTTACACTCAGAAATTCCCTTACCATCAAAGATCTTGATGACCTGTTGTCGGATGAAATTCTTGACTTCATCATAATTGACCACAGCCTGAGGTGGAAGAGAAGAGAAAAAAATGTAAATTGAGGTAGATAATGAAAAATGATGAATCATTAACTAGTTCAGAGAGAGCTAGTGATTTATTCTGGGGATCATACATCCTTATCTCTTCAGGTTGGCTCATCATCAAGGTCAAATATTCAAACATAGGCACACGGTCGCCCACTTAAAAATAATAATGACTACTGTGCTGCAGAAATAATGGTATCGTACATCATGTCCAGGTGACCCTGGGGATCCAGGAATCCCAGCAGGGCCAGGTGAACCGGGGTTGCCCCTCTCTCCTCTAGGTCCAGCTGGGCCAATCATGGGCTGAGCATCTTTGGAGTGGTAGCCTCCACCTCCTGGGGGTCCTGGTCTGCCCCTCTCCCCTGGAGTCCCCCGCTGGCCTGAGACTCCTGGCTCACCCTGAATGTGCATGTGTATGAGAGTGAGACAGTGATACACAAAGAGATGATAGTAAATGCTACGTATTGAAACAAAAAGCCATGCACATAATGTTAATAGCAACTCGCAGTTGTATAGTGAATAAATGCATAAGTGATAGATCTAATATTGATTTTATCCTTTTTTTCTTCACTCAGGAGTTCAACAAGCCCATTAAGTGCAAAAAGGATGACACCATGACTTAAGAAATGAAATGGGCCCTTTAAGACTGGTTACATCTGTATCACTTCCCACAGAGGAGCGCCCTTCTATTGACTGAGTAAATATACTTAGAAAATGCCCCCTGTTCTACCAGTGACAGTGATTTATTGAGGACAAAGAAGCACATAATAGACATCTAATGTTTACATGTCACCACTGTACAACCGACTCTAGAAATAGGGAGGGGGGAGATGAATAGAAGAGTCCATTTCTGTCTTCTTCCTCTGTTCTCATCTTCTGTGTAGCTAAAAGCCCTGACATTTCTGTCCTGTCAGCATGACAAATAGCCTCATCTAGCATCTCTCCTCATGCTTAATAGTATTATTCCGCACCCAGAGAATAAGTCTATCACTATATCCACTTACTTTAAGCTTGTGTCTGGTGAGAGATGCTAGGCTAGCAGGCATGTGGCTACCACTCTAGAGAGGCCGAAGCGAGGTAAGAGGGATGGTAGGTTAGTGAACTGATAACTTTGTTAAGTGAGTATGCTGCGCAGACAAAAATGGAGCATACAAGCACGTTCAGCACCATAGTGTGTCAAGTTAGGACTCCCTGAGCTCAAGTAGAACCAAAAAAGGCACATTGCACTGAGCTAATATTGTCTGTTGGGGTATAAATAGCTGAGACGTGCTGCTCTGTCCTGTGACAAACACTAACTCATGCACACACTATTCTGAGATTCACCTTTTGACCCATTTGTCCATTTTCTCCTGGTATACCTGCTGCTCCCTGTCAGGACAAAATTGAAATTTAACAAATGAATAGATCAAATAGATTAATAGTATAGATTAAATATGTGGACATGTCTCTGATATTACATTTGAGAACAGCTTGAAAATTACTCACATCTTTACCAGCAGTTCCGTCATTGCCCGGCTCTCCCTTTAAGACAACACAAAGAAGTTACTTTGTTTGGACATTCAATTGTCAAGGAGAAACAAGGACATTGCAGAGAGAAGATGTATACTGACCATTGAGCCTGGGTGTCCTGGTGGTCCAGGGGGTCCCACCATCCCTGGAAGACCCCTTTCTCCACCTTGGCCTTTATCACCTTTTATACCCTAGAGAGAAAAGTAGATAGGAAGCATGAATGAGTCATTCAAAGCCATGACATTCTGAATCATGGGGAGTCTAGTCTTACACACACAAATCCATATTTCATTAAAATAACGATCCTGACACACTTTGCAACATCTTTCTCACCATTCCTGATGGGCCAACAGGTCCTGGGGATCCAGATGGTCCTGTGGGACCCTGTTGGGAAATTGAGAAGAAAACCAATTATGAGTGCCTTACATACAAGCATGTCATGATATCCAGAGGCAGAACATAAATGTAAAGATCTAGGTCCAAAAGCCATGAACTCACAATGTGACCAGGAGGTCCAGGTCTTCCCTGAGCTCCTGGAGTACCAGGGTCACCCTAGATGGGTCATGGAATAAATCAACCTTACAGATCCCAAAGTAATGTGACTGTGATATTACATGTTGGTTCACAGATATTATGAGATATGCAAAGTACTATCTATCCAAGTTGAGCAACGTCTGAAAGTAAATATACCTCTATTCCCGGTCTGCCCACTGGTCCAGGTGGACCCATAGGCCCAATATCACCCTGGAGGAATAGAAAAATGTAGGCAAAGTAAAAACAGTAATGAGACAAGAATGATTCTGAATTTTGAGAAATCAAAGACAAGACAAAAGTACAGCAAAATGGCAGCATAACAAGCATTGTCAAATTTTTTTATATACCAATCCAAATTAGTTTTCTTAAGTGTTCATTTGATACAACAACCTTACAAACAGACAGAAAGAAACACAAATAAACAGACAGGTAAGCAGACAGACATGGGGGTGATACAAAAAAAGGGGGGGAAACCAACCTTCTGTCCTGGGAAACCAACATGGCCAGTCTTCCCTTTGAAACCCTGAGGAACACACCAAAGAAAATCTTCTTCAAACTGAATTAAGCTTCACAAAGAAATAAACGGAAAAATACGGGCACACATATTAGAAAGCTCAAACACCTGTTCTTAGAGAGACCATTGAGATACACAGACAAAAGGGAGAGAGGCAGACAATAAGAAAGAGACAGAGTAAAAGAGAGGGAGGGAAAGAAAGAGGTAGATAGTGGGTAAGTGGGAGAGAGAGATACCCATCTTGCTTTATCGTGGTACCAGACTACATTGTGTAACTATCAGTACATCTGTGTGAGGTTCAGTGTTGGGGATAGGGTTACATCTAGGATAAAAAGCCAGAGGCTAGGAATTAATTAACCATGAGTAGTACATTTTATATTTGGTTACAGTAGTACCACTGACATCTATAACTTAAAAAGGCATGATTTCAAATGCATGACTATGAGAGACTGAAATGGCAGGATTCAAAAGTTTAGATAGAAAACACAGAAGTTGGTTTTAAATACTGATTATTCCAGAGAAATTACATTCAATCTCATTTTTGTTTAAGACAGAGGTAGTACTGAGAGAGTGGTACCCATAGATATTTCCTTTTCGGAAAATTTCATTTTCCAGTACAATATTCAATACCATTGGATAGGCAGCACAAAATTGGGTCATGTGACGGTCAAAGGGTATACTCACTGGGATTCCCCTTGGTCCTGCTGGCCCTGGAGGACCAGCCTCTCCCTGGTAGAGAAGAAAGACAGATATATACAGTCAGTTACAAGACAAATAACAGCCAACTATTGACTTTCATTAAAAAGGCCATTTGGCCCTTCGCTGTGAAGTTGTTTGTGTGTGCAAGCAAATCTTATAAAAACTCCTACCCTCATGCCGGGTTTCCCATCCTTTCCATCAATTCCTTCGATACCAGGAGGCCCCTGTGATGGTAGAAACACTGAGCAATTAGATAGAAGTCCTCATGATCGTATATAATTCACACAAATTCTGAATGGGAGCCAATGAGATGGATTATGTACAATACAAACCATCATTCCTGGAGACCCAGGAGACCCTGGTGCTCCAGATGGCCCTGTACGACCTTGTGCTCCATCATTGCCCTGCAATAGAGAGAGCGATATTGACAAATCAAATGGAATAATATAATCTGCTACATGCCAACTAAACTCTATGGCTATAAGTAAAATAAATAGTTTCAAAACAGATGCAAATCTAAACAATAGTTCATGATTAACAGTTCAAGATATAATTATTTACTCATACCTTTTCAGCTTTGGGCCCAGGGGGCCCTTCTCTTCCAGTTTTACCAGGAGAACCTGGTTGACCCTAAAAAGAATTTCAATAACAAAAAAAAACAAAGTTACAGCACCTTCTCCGAGAACAACAATCAGCAAAAGAGAAGCTAACAGATTACACACCGGGGGTCCTGGAAAACCTGGTTGTCCCTGGAAACCCTTCACAACAAAAAAAGTAAAAGTTATGGGTCATTGTCTTTGTATGATTGTAAAACAGCAGATGATTTCCATTTTCAGTTTGTTGAAAGCAGTGTTCTTACCTTTTCACCTTGGGGGCCAGGAAGTCCTGCTGGGCCCGTGTCTCCTTTAATTCCCTGCAGATGAATAATATTTAGTTGTAAAACAAAAAAGTCTACTGACAACATTGATATGATGTATCTTAAAGTCAGGTTATAGCAACATATACTAATGCTTTCTAAGAACGGTAAAAATAATAAAACACTGACTTGTGTGCCTGCCTGCCCTTGGTATCCTGGGGTCCCAGGAGAACCCTGCAGTTGAAAGGACAAGGGTTAGTACTGGAAAATACCACTAGATGAAAGTGGTTACTGCACAACAAATAAATAATAATCTTGGCACGAAGGCTTACTGATTCTCCTTTCTGACCAGTGCTTCCTGGGCTCCCACGCTCACCCTTCAATCCCTTGCAAATAAAAACGGATGTTTTATTAGTCATATAACATGTCAATGTAATCATCCATCCACCCATCCATCCAGTCACATTGTTATCATTTCCACTGGTCTTCCCTAATGAAGTTGTAGCAGAGAAAGTAACGTACAGCCAGTCCAGGCGGTCCCATGGATCCTGGGTACCCTGGGGTGCCAGAAGGCCCCTAAAGAAAATAATACACAATCAATATTTTAGAGAAACTAACTGGTTGTAAAGTAACGAAAAACAATTTGAAAAAATGACTGATTCTTACCTGTTCACCCTTCAATCCTGGGAGCCCTGGCAAGCCTCGTTCACCCTGCTGACCCTGATGGTGAAGAAAAAAGAGGCCTCATTAGTAAATGAGAGAAGAAAAGCGGCAATATGAATGCCTCAACTAAAGGCTACACTTCCTGAACCAGTACTCTGTTCTTATTATACATAAGACAGGCCAAGTCGATACCAAACAAATGAAAATGCCAACTGGCATTTACAGTCTCCTGTTGGGGTTACCTTCGTTTTTCTGTCATCTAATTTACTTCGCTACTGGGCTTCAAACTGGTGATTTAGATCTGTGAGCGTGATATCCACAAGCTACATAATTCAAACCCACTGAGTCAAAATCTTGGCGAGTTGTTTTTTAAAGATATCGATCATCAAATGTTACATCTCTGTGACTCCATCATCCCCCCATCCCTACTGCATCCATTATCCGTGAATGAAGTAACAAAAACAAAAAAAACCTATAAAACACTGCTGGGGTTTGAATCCCGGTTGTGCCATTTCCAACCACGGCCAGAAGTCCACAGTTAGTGGGGCATAATTGGCTAAGCCTCATATGGAAATAGGTGTTTGGTTTGATAAACTATCCTGGCTTTGCTAGTGTCCCCTTCAGGGTGATCCAGGCACTCATGGTTAAGTGAAAGAAAAGTACTCTCGCTTCGTTCTCCTCCGACATCCGAGCTGTGGTTTCCCTGTGAGACCGTGATGCGAGAAACTCAGGGCTAGTCATCATGTGACTTGGAGGAGACACATGCTATGGCTTCCTACTTCCTGTCGACCATCAAGAGGGGCATCAAAGCAACAGAATTTGGGGAATTCGGGCGGGAAAAATTAGAATAAAATGTAGAAAATAAATATGTTTTTTTTAACATAAATAAAAAAATAAAACACTGCTGTAGATTCACATGTGATGGCTTATCAAAGCTGCAGAGTTTCATTAAGAAATCCATCTGTCAGCCTTTGCTCTTTAATCAGTGTGTGTGTGTGTGGGGGGGTTACAAAGTGAAATACAATAGATTGAGTAGTGGAGACACATGGTCCCTCACATGCAGGCATATACAAACACTCGTGTACCCAGCAGAACTAAATACCTGGCATTAAGCACTGCTCGGCTGCAAATGGAATTCATGCAGAGCTCACATAGCTCATCCATTTACCATTTATTCTGCTAAAACAATGAATTTGTATGAGGGTGAGTGTGTGTGCATGTGTTGGGAGGGGTTGGTTCTGTTGGTACAGCAGTCCCACTCTCAATCACTTAGACAGGGAGAATAATTGAACAACTGGAGAGAGACAATGGAATCGTTTCCTCATCTGAAATAAGTTTCATTAAAGAGTCATAGAGAGAGAGAGATGGAGGAGATGGAATAATCAACTCTGCAGGGAGAGCCCTGATTTTAAAACAGGTATTATCCAGATTTGAGATGAAGTGGCAGACTGAAAGAAATTGGAATGAGTGAGAAAGAGGAATAAAATTATTCTAAGAGAGTGATGGAAAGGTAATATAAGAGACAGAGATATTGAGGTGAGCAAAATAAATATTAGATGTATTTTTGCGTAAACTCACAGCTAAACCAGGTGACCCCTGAGGACCAGGGAAACCCGGGGGACCCTGTGGAGAAACAGGCAGTTAGAGGGGATACCCTTCAGCATTGGACAGTTTGTAAACAATAGACAAATAAAAATAAGATTAAGCCTTATTAAGCCACACTAAAGGGTAGTGTGGGTGGTGTGGCCAGATTGCAAGTTCTTATCAAGAGCACAAGGGGGCTCTGTGAACACAGAGAAAATAGGAAAGCAAGTATCTTTCATGTTACTAGCTCTCCAAAACTTATAAAGACAAAATACCTAATGCTGCCATGTTGGAATTTAGAAAAATAATTAAAACATTTCACTCACAAAAGTAATGACTGAAGGTTGTAAGCCACAGACTATGAGACACTTCATGGTTTTAAAAAAAGTTTTTGATAAATGATTGATTCCTTGAGAGCAGATGTTCACAGATGTGCTATAATCAAAGTATCAGAAAGCCTTTTTGGATGCTTACATTCTGAATCCCGAACAGCAAATCAAACCCAAAACCAAGAATTCTGATTATACATTTATTAAAACACCCGCTGGACATAACCTGATTTTTCACTTTTAGTTAGAGCATTTTCTTTTGTTAAGTCTCACCTTTAGTCTATCGCCACATAATGATTCTCAAGTGCAATTGTTTTGTAAACAGAGACTATGTTGAAAATCCAATAAATCAAGTTGTTTTTTTAAGTCTCACCAAGAGTCCTGGTTGTCCTGCTTGACCTCTCTGGCCAGGAGAACCCTGAAAAAGGGGAAAAAAAGATTTTTGAGTTCATATAACATTTCAGACATGCAGCACTGCATGCAGAGTGAGATAAGATAAGATAAGATATTCCTTTATTAGTCCCACAGGGAGAAATTTGTGGTATTACACCAGCAAACTGGAAAGTAAAAACAGATGGGCATGAAATCCAAAGGGGCCATAAAAAATATAGAAGCAATATAAACAAGGGGGAATTTTACAAAATGTGAACAAAATATACACTATGAACAGAACAAAGAAAGATGTGTGAAATATGTATGTACACAAAATCAGAGATGCAGGCACGCACAAGCACACTTAATTGTTTACAGGCATCAGACACAGAGACAGAAACAGACTTACTGACTCTCCCTTCATCCCTGGGGATCCTGGCACACCTGGGTGTCCTGGTGTTCCAGTGCATTGTCGGTCATTATTCTATATGGGGGGGAAATTATATCCATTCATAATTATTTTTTCTTTGTGTATTTTTTTGGATTCGATTTTTTATTTTAATTTTTATTCCCTTACCAGTCCCACAAGGGGGAATGTAAAATTATCTGCATTTAACCCATCCTATTGTATAGAAGCAGTGAGCTGCCACCATATGGCGCTCAAGGAGCAGTTAGGGGTTCAATGTCTTGCTCAAAGACACCTCGACATGCTTTCTGCAGGACCGGGGATCGATCCTGTAACCTTCCGATTGCCAGACGACCGTTCTACCCACAGAGCTATGCCGCCCCTTATGTTATATTTGTGTGTTTTAACAGTATGTGATTTTGTGGGTCCAACTGACCAGCACTTCCGTAGCTTGTTCCCTCTGCAGTTTCTCAAAACACTGCATACAGACAAAAGGAAAAGCAATCACAATAATATCTCAATGCTGATGCAATGCTGTGTCTGACTAACATGATCAGATGGAGCCAGGGCACATCAAGCAAGAGGAAAAATTAGTCTAATTTTGTATACAAAACTTGTACATCACACAAAGAAAGTCCTGATGACATCTTCCCATCTCCTAATCTCACCCCATCACAGCTGTCCACAGGGTTTACACCAGGTTTACCCTGGTCTCCTTTCTCTCCCTTGGTACCCGCCATGCCTGGTACCCCAGGTAAACCCGTGGAGCAGTCCCCTTCACAGTCGTCCTGTGGTAGAGCACAGACATTCATCAACCACTGTCACAGTAAAGACTGAGTGAAGCAAAGCATGCAGAGTGACTGAGGACCATGAAACATCATTCCCCATAATGCACCTCTAATCAACTCACTTCAACTTCTTTAGCAGAGTCTTGGGGCAGAAGCTGTTCCTGCCCGACATGGTTCTGCAAAGGGGAGAGGGGAATATAATTAAATTGACAATAGACAGGCATTAAGGAAGGCAATTTAATTATATTAGGAGAGCTAACTCCTGACTTTAACATTGTACAAGCAGGAAATATATTGTATACTGTGCTGGTCCAAGTAGAAGTCAAACATAGTGTCATACCTTAATCAGGAAATGACTACTGCTGGGCCCTCTATCTGAGCTAGTTTCAGTTTAACATTCATCAATGTCACTAAGACAAGTTTCTAATGTAGTACATACAAGTGATCTGAGATAAACCAGAGTCGTTTAAAGCTTTTTTTTTACTAGCCACTCTGGCTTGAACTTGAGACTAAACACGCCAGTACCTTTATGTCCAAATAATTACAATATTCTAGTTTTCAGCCACTCAGTTGATTGAAAGGGCTTTGATTTCATTACAAAAAGAGGTGAATCAGTTCAACTGGATCAGAAGTTTGATTTCATTAGTTACGTAGTGGCCTAAAATGTTGAAATCTTACACCCGACAGCATCAACAATACCATTGAAGCTCATTTTCAGAGATTTGTTTAATACAGACATTGGAGGTGGTATGGCTTTATAGCTGACCAGCACATTGGAAAATTAAATGATGGTAAATGGTGAGGTAGAGAGTACCTAGACCTTCTGACTGCTGCCTTTTGTTCATTTACTCAATCAGACACCATGTAAGTACATCAGATACTTGACAATAAAAACATGTAAATAAGTTCCTTAATGATGAAACTTGGGTGCAGTCAAAATGTCAAAATTTGTCAATAGCAGAACAGGTAGATTGCAGTATGAAGGTGCTATTTTGACTCCTTATCAAAACCTCAGCTGAATACTGAAGGCATTTCTTCCTTTAGCCTTTCATTCTGTGAAATCACAATCTATGTTTACATGCACAGTGCAACTTTGACCTTAGTGTCTTCATGAAAACAATCCAACATAACACAGGACTTCCAAGTGTTTTTATCTAAATCTTATATGTTTTTGCCAGGGTCTATTCTCAGGTCTGCCATTCCTTTTCTCCTCAGCTTTCTCAATATGTTGACTTAATGAGGAGACTAAGGATAGACTGGTAGCATCAAACAGAAGAGGTCAGGAGTACCTTTGCTTTTAATTCCCTCATTTGGCACAGATATCTTCAAATCCTCAACGAGGATGAGTTACCAAATAGATAGTACTGCAGTTCCAAATCTATCCACAGGCAGATGTTAATCCTGTGTATTGCCAAGTGTTTATATTGCAAGTCCATCTCACCAGGCTGGAAACAGACAATCATATAATTTACTCTGCAGCTGAGTCAATATATTGGTTTTCCTACTGATGATCTCAGCCTTTTCCCATTCACATGTACACACTCTTAAAACCTATCTTCAATAGGGTAATGTGGAACTCGTGTTTATGGTTTTGCAAAATAGCCTGTATGTCAAAGGGATGCTAAGATGGCTATACACAGAGGGCTAACCTGTGTCTGCTGTAGTTAAAACAGGCTGGAGCATCTCCTTGTGTGTAAAGTCAATATCACCACTGAGATTATCTCTGGTACCCCTGGGTTTCGGAAATTTAATGAATTCAAATACTGGCTGGAAAACACATTCTTTCCAGAAAGTAATGTTTGCTGCAATTTGCTCATTGATAAATGTTGTTATTTAGCACAGATCAGTGGATTTTACAGCTTATACTAAACTTAATTTACACCTTTAAATAATTTCTATACTTTCTATTACAGTGAGATGGGTAAGATAAGAGATGGATGTTAATGCATAAGTACAACATGTGAAATCAATTTACAGACTGGGAAAACTGCTCTTGATTAAAAAAAGAGAGCACTATAACCCATTTTGGGCACCCCTGATATCTTGTAGCCTCAGCTGTGTAAAACGCAAAGTCAAAATATTGAGAAAGCAAATCAGAAAAAAAGGGTGAAATATTGATTTTTAGATACAATTCATTGACATTAAAGAGGATAAAAATTGGGAGCTTCCGGACAAAATATTTATTTAAAGTCTATTTAAGTTTTATGCCACTTAGTCCTATGTCCAAGTCTTAGGAAAAACACTGGGGGGTTTGTGTTTATCTTTGTGCTGCTAATCTCTCATATCACTGGGCCTGTCAGTCTAATAATTTATGTGCACAGTTATGACTATGATCAAGGAACAAACAGGATCTACAATTCAATTATTGTGCATGTAAACATAGTCAATGTGAGGCAGATGCAAGATATATTTTTGTGGGGATCTTGCATCAACCTATCCAGACTAGTCAATAAGAACAAGGTCTGTGTGAAAGGATAACACGAGGTATTCAGGAAAAGGTTAGACATCAAAATGTATGCACAGCAGGAAGCAGAAACATATTGAATAGATTATATGGTTACGGAGAAAGATCCTTTTCTTTCCTCTCAAATGGCTTAACACACCACTAGTTACACCAACATCTATAGCACTGATAAGACACCAGAGATAACAAAAAGAAAGAAGAGAGGAATGTTTTGTTGCACATCCATTTTTGTGACTGTCCCCACAAACACATGATAGCTCAACTCAAGACCTGGTTTCCAACTCTTGTCTAGCTCCTTTCCAAATTTGAAGTTTTTCAAGCAAAGGTTTCTTTTTTTTGGGGGGGTGGATGTTTTTGCCTTTATTTGATAGGATAGTTGAGTGAGAGTGAGAGAGGGGATGACATGCAGCAAAGGGCCCCAGGTCAGATTTGAACCTGGGCTGCTACAGTGAGACCTTATGTCCTACATGCTTTACCAGGTGAGTCACTAGGGTACCCCTCCTTAGCAAAGCATTCTAATTGGACTTATAGATTTTGCAGTAGTAGCAGTACAATAATTCCGTGGCTACAGGGAAAAGATTCTATAAATATTCTTAGTTTTCTTTTTCTTTTTTTTGGGAGGGGGTGGTCACCAAACAAGCTGTATTGGCTACCCCTGACCATACTGACTGAATGGGGTTTAATCAAAATGCAAATTTGGTTAATTTCAAGTTAACTGGTGCACTAGCACATGCTAGCAGAGTAAGTATTATCTGATATTGTTGGTGATATAATCACTGCATTAACCAAAAGGTTAATTAAAAGGATTTTTAGACGGTGTAAAAAGAACTAGAAAGGCCTTCAACTAAAGCAGTTAGCATTGTGGCCTTCGTGGAACTTAAAAAGGATCATACGTGTTGGCCTGTTATCGAGTCATTTCCTTAATTTCAATTAGCTAGAGTATCTAAATTTACATTAGTTTAATATAAAAATAGTTTAAACATCAGGAAGAACAAAAACTACATTTCCCTTTTGTTCTGACCCTCTTTCTTTTATAATTAAAGTTCTGTAGTGAGCTTGTGTCTGTGACGGCAGCAGTCTTTTAAATTCAGAGTGGAATGTGGCAATACAAGAAGAAGAAAAGACATGCACACAACACCAAATCCACCCCACACACATACATATAATAAAAGATGACCATAGAGACACAAACCATGAAACACAGATCGGCCAGTGGCAACAATTTGCCCATTTCAAGTTAAATCATACCCCATAACCGTGTCCCTCCTGAGTCCACTGACATTTTCACCAAGGTAGTCTGCTCCCCATCAAAGCATGGGACTCAGTGCACTGAGAGAGTCTGTCAATAGCACCTGGCCTGGTTTCAAAGCTATTACAAGCCCATTTGACATTGTTCAAACTGGGTCCATTAGCCAGAAAGGCTATTTTACACTGCATGCTATTGGTTTACACTGGCTTCAACAAGGCTTCATGAACTAACAGACACTCTCATTGAGAAGATTCTCAATAATTATATGTTAATGTGAAATATTCACTTCTTTTTATTATAATGATCAATAATTTGCCAAGTACTTCTCATCATACAACTTTTCAACACCTTCAACCCATTGACATATAACATGCACATTCATGGAACAAAGGAGGCATTGGTGAGTTCTGTTGCCCTGTACAGTTTGGAGCAAATGTTGTGTGTGTGTAAAATGGAGGATTTTCCACTGTGGTCGAAGTGCTTACAGTAGCTCAGGGGATGCCCTATTTTGAGGGAGGTCTAAAGCAATAGCCA
>OMLC01042408.1:0-22481 GCA_900302585.1 Regalecus glesne
ATAATGTCTAAACATTTTGCAAAAACCATCCATTCTTCCAAAACCATGTGGAAAATGTGTTTGATGAGATCAAGGCTCAACTTTCGGGCCATAATTCAAAAGGGTATTGTTTGGGCAAAAACAACACAGCACATCACCAAACTTCATATCCACAGTGAAGCATGGTGGTGGAAGCACCAGGTTTTGGGGCTGATTTTCTTCAGCTGGAACTGGAGGTTTAGTCAAGATGGGGGAATCAGGAATAGCTCCTAATTTCCCCAAACCTTCAGAGATGTCTTCTAGAGGGCTTAAGATGAAGAGGAATTTAACTTTTCAACACAACAACAACCCAAACCATCCATCCAAATCCAAATAGAATGTCTTCACCCAAAGATCATCATTTTGGACAGGCCCAGCCAGAGCCCAGACCTGACTCGAACTGAAAATCAGTGGGGTGACCTGAAAAGGACTGGGTATGGGAGATCCTATAGGAATATATTCCCAAGTCAAGACGTGCCAAGCTGACAAACTTACCCTAAAAGACTGAATGCTGTAATAAAAATCAAAAAGATGCTTCAACATTAGTTCAGGGGTGTGCACACGTAGGCAAGTAGGCAACTGCAAGTTATTTTTCCCCTCAAACATTTATGATTGTTTCACTTTATATTCATGGGTTGCAATTTTTTTTAAAGTGGAAAAAATATTTTTCTCGGTTTCATTTTTCGACATCCCCCAAATCCGCCATTTTAACAGATATGAACGATCAGCTTCTTTCTGAACAGACACCTTAAGTAGAAAACACACCTGGTCAGGAGGCTCCATCTCCCCAGCCTCCTTCTCTGGCCTTGAGCAGTGAGCAGACACACTGCTGTGGACCAGAAACGGGCCAGCTGCCCCATGCAGATGTTCTGTGTTTGCTGCCCCGCACTGGCCTGAGATGGGAACGCTTTGGTTGCTGGTCCCAAGGGACGATGGGTTACCGAGAACATTTATACACTCCTGGAAGGTAGAAATGGTCAAAAGATACCAGTTGCTGCTGAAAAGGCACTGCAACTCTAGTCTTAAATATAATATTGTAAAGGAAATTTGAACTTTGTTCCCAATGGTAAACCAGCAGTGTAATCTTCTCTCTTTTTCTGAAACTATATGCATAAATTCTAGTGTAGAGAAAATGCTCTTTATGCTGGCTGTAATGCGAGCACTTTCAGGAGAGCAGGTTGGTCTGCTGCTGCTGAACATCACCCTGGCAAAAAAAATCTCATCTTGTCCCGGCATGACTTTCAGGCATACCAGCGAGGCTGCAGAAAACCAAGTTTAATCAACTGATTATCCAGCTCACCAGAGCCCTGCATCACTGCTGCCATTCTGCAAGCTTCATCTGATTGGTTTGTGTATGGTAATATCCTCATTCAGAATGGTTGAAGTGGTAATTCTAATGTATTTGTGCCATTCCTATTTCCTGCTGCAGGGGGCACCAACCAAAAAGAATCAACACTGCAGAGCAGTGGTACGGTGTATGCCCACATGTATCAGTTAACATGTGGGCAAATGTCAAGACAGAAGACTGATATCCAAATGCACATTTGATTTGCATCACCTCTCATATCCTCATCAAGAACTATGCTTCTCCCATGACGTGTTTTAAAGGGTCTGCACGGTAAACAAAAATGGAGTGATAACCATGTGTGTTTGAGAGATTTGTCACAGTGGGCTTGTTGGAGTCCCCCTCAAAATGCCAGGGGCCAGCCAAAGGTCTACATGGTTCCTTTTATAATCAGCAGCACAAAGACAGGTCAGTGCCTGAGACGCTACACCGCCAGTAGATCCTTACCTTTTCCACTTGACATGCGACCCTTTACAAAACAACTCAAATAGTGTTAAACTGGCATTGGTATGCATTTAAAGATTCTGCTATACTCAACCATCTTGGCAAGAATTTTACAGGACACTCTATTTTGGTGGCTTTAGAATTTCACGTGAAATTTTAAATGAAACTTAAAATATAATGATGTTTCTAGGTCATTGTCTTTTCCAGAGGCGATGGAGACAAAAGAACCACTCTGCCTTGACTGGAATGAAATCTGAAAAGCTGAAAGAAAGCTGGTGTCAATACGACATGGGTAGCTCATGCAGAACGGAAAAGTAAAATGTGGTTTATGACGGTGAAACATGACAAGCACCATGCATGGCTGGAGGGACACAACAAGACATGGAGGATAAAGGAAGGGACAATGAACATCGGTGCCATGGAAGAACACCTCACCCATCTCATCAAGCAACCAACATTGACTAGTTTGGGATTTTTACAGCAAGCAGTTCAGTGATTTTGAGCTAAATTTGTCAAGAGGTTATGTTTGAAATGGTAGATGACAGAAAATGCAAGAGAGAGTGAACACAATATCTGTCATTCAGTGTTTTTGGCATTTGTTGTTTGATATTAGGAAAGGGAATGGCTTGCTCAGGTTCAACACGGGCTTGAGACAACACCCTTTTCGAAATACTGCCCAAACTTAACATTCACGTTATTTTTGAATGGTTGGTACAATCTGACTTTACGAAAGGAATACTGGACATATTCACTTTTGCACCCATTTTATTGGATCAGTGGTTAAGTCATTAAAATCTCTAATGGCTCAGTGTCCACGACTAACTGAGATCTGTGTTTTGTGCATTTTGATCATTAGAGGAAAAATATTGAGATAAAAATCAACAGTAGAGCCCATTTCTACAGCTCATCTTAATATCAAATCAAAAACAATATAAGGAAATTTGTAATGTACCATATAAAAGAATATGTTTTTTTTATAAGATGCAATAAACCTTGAGAAGTGCATTAAAGGAAAAACTTCTGAAATCTGCATTTTTAAAGGGACTCCACGAGATACGAACCTTATGCAAAGAAATCTGATGAAACTGTAGAGATGCGTCAATACAGCACTGTTTGCATTTGCAAAGGACAGCAGATAAACTAAAACAGCTTTATCACTTCTGAACAATCCTACTGTCTTGCATATTAAGGGTCTTTAGGACTATTATCTCTATGCACAAGTCTAAGTCCAAAATTATTTGACAAGACCTATTTATTCTTTCAAAATAAGTCAGAGGTTAGCCCAAATCCTCTTAAGACAGGATCGAGAGCCGATTCAAGGCTGTCTACTCAACCAGTTATAATGATATGGTTTTAGTAAGACATTAGTGGCTGCAATTTTTTTTCATTCCTTTTAAACGAGGGTAAAGGAAAAAAATAAAACGTACCAAGTTCGAAGAAAGGCTTTAAAAATCTGCAACTGATTAAAAATTTGCTATACATTTCTTATTTACATCTGAGCTGCCAAAATGTATAAAAGTATCAATATTCACAAATTACTATACAATAATCCTTGATCAGTAGGTCCAAAAACTCCTGACTTTATGTTTCCCCAAAAGGTAAAAAGAAATATTCACCCAGTGTTTCCAAAAAATATATATAGAACAATATATAATACATTTAAGATTTCTGATAATATTAAAGACTTAGAATAGTGCAACTATCTAATGCATGTTTTCTTTTAAGAAATAGGCCTTTGAAAAAAATAAAACTTTAAAATCTCTCTTTAAAAAAGGAGAAAAATCTGTGCAGATTTATTGCTGTGGAAATCCTTAAAGTAAAAAAAAATTAAGAGGCACATCGTCGGCCCTGTCCAGGCTGTCCAAAAGCAGAGACAGATCTGAGGATGAAGTAAGGTTGCGGTGTTCCAGGTGTGTCGTAGGAGAAAAAGGAGGGGAGGGAGGTTCAGGTAAAAAAACTAAAAAAAAACTTTAAAAAAAACAGGCTGGGGGCTTGTGCGGGAGGACATGGCGAGAAACACAGGAGGTAAAAGAACATTTCTGAGGTAAGAGTCACACAGACGTAGATACACGTTCTGTCGCGTTATTGACCTCGTTTTTGTTGGAATCGAGGCCCTTGGCAGCATTCAGGTCATTGCGGAGGTTCTCAGCTGCTTTCTTCATGGTTTTCAGCTCACCAGGGTGAGGCGTGGCTCGCCGCATCAGTGTTCCCTTTGAAAAGACGCAGAATGTAAATACATGCTAGCGGACTATGACAGGGGCTGGGCAATTATTCATCTCTGGTGTTTATCGTCTTCCAGTTGGTATTGTATTGTGTTGAAACTCAGACGTTGTCCCACTGTGATACATAATTTTGATTTCTAAATGGTAATGAGAATCTATTTTCTGAAATCCCTCACAAAATGAAGTATGAAATATTTAACGGAGTATTATTTGAAAACTAACCTTGGATACATTATCAAACAATTCAATGGGATGAAACTCAACTGGATTCTTAAATATGATGATTTTGCATATGAGAGATGATGATGATATGTGAGGACTGTTACTTTATCTCGTTTGGTTTACATTCCAAATTTCCATTATATAAAACAATTACTGGTGCAAGGCCCGATACATTTGTAAAGTACTTTTTCATAAATAGGACCTCAAGCTGATTGCATTACCGTTAATGTGTCTTCGTGCTTTTCTAACTGGCCTTTCAGCGTCAAATCTCTCTTGGATTAGACTTCTTCATAAATGAGACTTGTATTGAATCACTATGAGAACAAGAGAACTTACAGGCCCAATCTGGGATTTATTTGACTATGTAAACATGAGATATATTTATGTGGATAACTGAAGTTTGACAAGTGGTGTTTTTTTCCCCCAAAATGACTATAATTGAAAATATGGGCTTGTTATACTCCAATGTTAACAATTATTACTGATGTAAACAAACCTTCTAAAGCATCAGAAAAGATAAGAAACTCATATTCAGTCATTGTCAAGTATTAATTCTTGTACTGAGAGACCCGTCAGTCAATTTCCGAAAAATACCAGATTCCAATACTGTTTTGTATTTTAGTAGCTGGACAATGCTTTAGTTTAAATCTAAATTAAAGAATGTACCTTTACAAATAAATATTTCCTCCTTATTAACACTAATTTATTTATCACAGAAAGTTGAATCATTTCATCTGGACACATTGTGTATTCGTTTATTTGGTTTATATCACCAACAACACCACATCAGAACCCTCACAAATTCATCTCACCTTTTCATCATCTTCATCATCATCATCCTCCAGGAAGTGAATGGCACTGATCCTGTTCATGTCTCTGTTGTCCCACGTGTCATCAACCATGTCATTCACCAGGCTCTCCAGTGCCCCACAGCGGGCCAGATTATCAGACCCTGAGAAAGTATTTGATTATATTTAATGAAACACATCCCGTACTGATTAAAGTATTTTTTCAAAACATACATGCATAATATAGAATTAGAAGACAAGGTTTAAAGAACTATTGAATACAAGTTTAAAAAATGAAGCGAAAACACGGAAGTTAACAAGTTTCAGTGAATGTTTTGGGAGATCAAATTCAACATGGCTGGCAACCTCTCTTCCCTGTAAACAGTCGCCTCAAGAAATAAAGGCTGTCCCGTGACCCACTGCTCATAAGGGAGAGCTTGAAACTGCCAGATCACAGTTTCAAATCCCAGCTTAGTCACAGGCTTACAGCAACACCACCGTGGCCCAACCCCCATCTCAGCTTCAACCTCGCCGGGCTTAACCTCCGGCACTTTTATAGCCTCATCTCCTCCACAAGGGAGTGAATGAGTGTGGGCCATGAATGCAAGCACATTACAACACAACATGTGTTTGGTTAGAATAGATATAAATACATCCTCCGTTGCAATGCATCCAGGGGTATGTAGCAACATGACCAACAACCAGCGAGTTCAAAATGTGAGTTCATGGTTGACAAAAGGATGGCTGCCATCTACTGTACAATAAACTATCGGAACATGAACGGATACAGCCAGCCCTCTGCTGAGAGTGATCAAGAGAAAAAGAGAGACAGAAAGAGAGAGACGCAATCCAGTGGCTGAGCTATTTAATGGCAGCAGGCCAGCCATTGCTAAGCCTCTTTAGCCGTCCAATCCAGTGTGTTTCTGAAAAATATAACCAAGGAGCAGAGCCTGAAGCGAGTGGGGAGGCTCAGATCTGTTCATGGCATCATGATCCCTGCAGGACCTCGTAATCGACATCAATTGGAAGGAAGGATCAGAGGCTGCGATACATGCTGTGCTTCTCCGAGCAGATCATGTGATAATGTGATCAAAACCAGGGGGGAGTTTGAATTAAATGCTCAGGGTATGGAAAGATGGGTGTCGAATGACTAGAATTCTAGTCTTAGAAAATAAATGTTGTATGTGCATTAGTACTGCCCATAATGTTGTTTATTGCCTGTCAATGGTATTGTAGTTGGATTCAATTCAGATATTGTATTGTGATGCAGTTTGGTTGTCTCGAATTGTGACAATAATTTACAAATTTTCTCACAAGATGAGAGCTGAAACACTTGAGGGAAAATGAATCTCAGATGGCTTCTTAAACAGGTTTGGAGATATAAGACACACATAGACATTTAGTGCTGGGTGAGATGGAAAATATTATCAAAATAGTCAATGAATTTGTGCACATCATTGCACACTGTTAAATAGCTGGCAATAGTTAATTTTCTCAATCACTTCTAAAAAATAACTGTCATATCTTATAATGAAAGATATTTCAACTGATGCCATATGGGATTTTATTTCTATGCATGAAGAGACTTTATTTTACCTTTATTGTCCGTCTCATATGGTTGCTGGGGAAGCAGCACACAGGTGAGCACCTTCTCCCCTGAGTCAGGATCCTCGTCCGTCTGGAAGGTAAGGAGAGGTTGCGACTGGTTCTCGGACAACCACAAGGCCTTCAGCCGTAGCGTGGTCAGAGACATTGGTAGGTGGGAAAGCCTGTATGTAAAGAATCATCAAATCATACATGTGTAAATAATTGATAATTTAGCCATTATTTTGCTCTTTTTTTACAAACTTTTCAGGTCCTCATCTTTTTAAATACCAAGATAGTGATTTATTAAGATCTATTTTTATGTCTCACAAATAGTCCCCATATTGTGGGGGTGAACGCGGTCCTAGATGGAGTATGAGGAATTGAGGCCAGATACCTTTCCTGATGCCCCGTGGTGAGATCAAACCTATGACACCTTGCTTGTCATTCCTTGATGGACACACTCTACCAATCAGCTACTGCAGCTCCGTGAAGACAGCAGCTCACTCCCCTTCTTGGCTCCCATGGCAACCCCCACAGGAACCTTTCCCCAATAGAATATT
Organism: Regalecus glesne; assembly: GCA_900302585.1. NCBI lineage: Eukaryota > Metazoa > Chordata > Actinopteri > Lampriformes > Regalecidae > Regalecus > Regalecus glesne. The sequence continues at coordinate 7,187 of OMLC01042408.1, forward strand.
TCACCCACGGGAACCACCCTTGTTGGCATTCTCACAAACAACATGACATTGTTTCCATAATATATAGAACTTTCCTCGCAGCTCTGATGTGTAAAGCCTTTTTGAGGCCTTGCTCACAATTCATCCTGTAGCAGCACAAGGAACAAATGATACATTGCATCTGAGGCTCTTCATTCTATCTTTTATCATGACACTGGCGAGGAAGAGAGAGGCCAAGAAACTGACAGTGAAGATGCATTAGAGGAGAAAGTGTCAGAAGTTAAACATAATGAAGAATATGATCCAGACCAAGAGACAACAGCAGACATTGACTGTCCACTGAAAATGTTATTAGGATAACCCAAAGGCCAACAATATATGTTATATCCTGGACTGATGATATAAAGTCCTGCTTTGAACTGTTCCTGACAGTCAGTCAAAACTATGGTGATAAACATGGCCAACTTGGAAGGGGAACTGGACAGGGGTCCTAGGATAGGTGGGAATCACCACTGAAACGAAATCATTTTGCATTGACGGCCATTGTGCGTGACACAGTCAGCGATAAGTATGACTGAGGGTAGAGGGTGTTCACCACACACCAACAGTGAGTTTAGACTCATGTAAAACGTAGTCCTTGTTCACACTTGTAGTGCGAATCCATCAGACTCTGCTCTTTTACGTCGACCTCGACATTGATAATATGACGAGCAGCAGATTTTCATCGGCAGGGATAAACTTCTCCCCTAACACTGATCGTGCCTATGTTATGTAGTCAAAATAAATTATCTGGAAGTTTATGCTACAGTCAGGATCCACATTTTAGATTATTCTGACAGTTAAGATCAGTTATATTTCAATATAATGATCTAAAAATGTAAAGAAATGTAGGCTACATGAACATTAGTCTTGGCAATATTAGGTTATTTACCTGTACTATTTTTATGTATATTTTGGTGCTATGTACATATGATCCAGATATAAAGGCATAACCCTTTTGGTTTTTTCTTTAAAGAAATGCTTCCTTCGAGATAAGATATTCTAAAGTCATCTGGTATATTGTCTAAATTCCCAAATTCCATCTTCACATTACAAGACAGCTGATGTCGGACTTGAGAACAGAACCCTCCCCTGAGACAAGGGGGCGTGGCCAGAATACTCGTGGCGAAAGTTCAATTGAAGGACAGGGAGAGCAAGAGTAAACTAATAGCAGGTGGAGTCCTAAACAACAAGGTTAATGTATATAGCTGATATAGCAAAAAAACTATAATGAAGAAAGGTCACACTTTATTTCAAGGTTGTCCATAAGACTGACACGACAGTCCTAACCCCGTCATGACACCCTTTGTGAACATGAACGAATGTTTATGACAGTTTTCATCAAGTGTCATTCAGCAAATTGTGCATTTTCAATCCAAAATTGATATTGTATGAGATGTCTTTGTTATAAAAACACGGGCAGGACTGAGCCACTTGATTTGATCTATTTCATGTGACTGTAGCTCAATCTTGTATTAAAAGGGACAGTTGATGGAATGCTACTTAATGTCAAGAGTCATAAACATTCATAAGGACCCCTTTATATTCATGACAAGTGTCATTTCAGGGTTATGATGGTGACAAGTCAGACTTATGCACACCCTTTCATATAAAGTGTTACAAAAACATGATACAAGATGTGCGAGTTATGGTAATCAAAGGACAGCGAGGACAACAGCAGACTAATAGCACTTATAGTCAAATCAACATGGTTAATGTTTTAAGTTAATATGTCGGACTAACGTTTAGTAGGACGTGCTTGTACATGAGTGACCACAATTTGTGACGCAAAGCCCAAAGTGTCAGTTTTGCAGAACTATAGGAAAAAAATTAAAATAACACATTTTAGACTTGGGACTGTTTTTTTTCCATCCCATCACCTGCATCAGTGATATAATTTGGCTTAGAATAGATTTTGTTGAAGAAGTCTGTGAGAGTCAAAGTGTGTGTGCACATGAGGTGCAATTATTTCAATATATTTAAAAATGGCAAATTCATATTGACAAATTCTGTCTGAGGGCAAAGTAATGGTCTTTTTGTGTCAGTTTAGCTTTCATATTACAGTAATCCTAAACAGCCTCTGGCAAACAGTTTGTGAGTAGTTTATGTGTTTGCATTGGGATGCTGTGAGTTATATGTCCCAATGCTGGATGGGGGGGACACAAATCTGATTATTCTTGGGGGTCATGACTCGAAAAGGTTGAGAGCCACTGGTTTAATATAGCTGTAGCTTTGGCCCATACTACATTTGATAAATCCAATGCTGGTGCCTAGTAAAAAGGCTATTACCAGTAAAGGGTTACTTCCACAGTATCCAACAATTACTTCATGGAGTTATTGTAACAGAAATCTAAAGAATGGAGCAGATTAGAGCTCACAGATAAATGGCCTGATTGTATTGCTTTACTTTATTGAAGATAATTTCTTCCCGTTTTATTTTTAGTTGTGTTACGATGGTATTATTTTTGTTTGTTCTTCTGTGTGTTTGTTTGTTTATGTTATTTTGATTTCTAGACTTGAATAAGTAAGATGATATGCATATTGTCTGTCATATACATCGAGTCTGAAAAAGTGAAATAGGTGTATCCGAGGTTCTGAACACTAATAAGGTACAAATTTTAAATAAATAAATTTAAAAAGATAAATAAAATATATATATATACCTGTTGCCAGAGACATCAAGCACATGTAGTTCTGTGGCTTGTGACAGTTCAGATGGAATCCTAGTCAGCCTGTTTTCTCGTACACAGAAGACATTAAGGCCTCTGCAGCCACCAATCTGGGGAACATGAGAGACAACACAAAGACAACACAAAGTTAATGAAAAGACAAATAGTTCATCCACAACACATGAAGGCCCTCATCTTTGTGTTCTGGGAATTATGCAAAATATTAATATCACAAATGCATACTATATATTAAACATTATTACAGACAAGCTGTGAGAAAAGAAATGTAACTAAATTATTTGTTTCAATATTTGGGCACTTTGTCCTGGAACTGGTCTTGATGGTATAAGTAAACTGGATGTCAACTGGATCTGGGAGAGCAAACTAAAATTAGACACAATTAGGCCCAATGGCCGGTCAAAGTAAAGACCATAGTGCAGCTAAAGTGCAGACTCTAATCTATTAAGCTGCTCGGCCGGAGACCTGAGCGGGATACTAATGCTGTGGCAGGTGCTCAATGTATTAAAGGAAGCTGGCTAAGCTTCTGCATTTACAGGGGTAAATAACACAAGCTACGGCTGAGAGGCCTGCAAATGTCAGGGAAATGAAATTGATAGTGATGTGTGTGATAATTCCATCAGCACTGGTAGCGTCCATGTAAATGTGACCTGCAAACATGGACATAACCCCGCCTGAGAGATAATAGGCCTTTGTTACGGTCAGAAAATCAATTATCAGTAGAATCCATAAAACTGAGCCGGTGGTCAAGTTGCTGCCACTCGCTCAATATGTGAGTCAGGCTTTCAGTGTGATTGAGGAAGATGTCATGCAATGTTTATGGCTCACAAAACAATGACACCATCAATTCGTTATAGAGGCCAAGTGTGTCGGACTGTTACGCTTCTCTCAGCACAGCAGTCTTTGCATCATTGGAACACAGGACCATTGTATGACCCCCTTAAAAGCCCTTTTCACAATAAAATGTCACCCGGGCCTTCCTTCACTTTTACAGACAAGAGGTTAGAGTAAAACGTCCCACACAAACACAGGGGACAATCGAACAGAGCTGAGTGACTGAATAATACGAGTGAGCAAGGCAAGCGAGCTGTTGCTGATGACATAATTGTCTACAACATGAATTCAGTCGGACTGAAAATTGCCATCACATTCAAACAAGGTTCAATGTAAAGCTAGCTTAACCTGGATAGATTCCAGCTATTGAACAGTGACCAAATCCAGGAGGATTTCAGAAGATACGTGAACCGACTTCATGTGATCTGGACATCTCTGAGTCGCAAAAATTGTATTTTGAATGGACTTCGGCTCCTTTGTCTTTTAATAGAAATTAAGAAGCAAAGAAAACTAAGATGGATCTTTATAAGGCTCACTGATTATGCCACAGCTGAATTATATGAAATTATTCAAAAGTAATTCAACAGCGCTGGGGTAGCATGTCAATCTCACAAGAATTTCGTTGTAATCTAATACACATGACAAGGTTGAATTTAAGGGTGGCATAGCTCTGGAGGTAGCGAGGTCATCTAGTAATCAGAGGATTGGTGGTTTGATACCTGGCCCCTGCAGAAAGCTTGGCAAAGTGTCCTTGAGCAAGACAACGAACCCCTAACTGCTCCCTGGGCACTGTGGCTGCCTAACACTCCCATACCATGGGATGGGCTAAATGCAGAGAACAAATTGTGTTGTATGCATGTACAATGACAAATAAAGATTCTTCCTCTTCTTGAATCTGCGGTGAAATACTCATATTATGTGACTGATGTTTTCTTGGTCCATCTCATGCAATGGAAAATAACATGACTTTTTGTTTGCCATCCTTCAAAGGAGATTCAAGTGCCAGGTCAGCTACAGAACAGTGCCCCTTTGATCTGGTAATGTTTCACTCTCTAAACACTCCAGCCACCCTGCCCTTGCAGGTTTTGACCTCATGTATTGTAAACCTCTTTAAAATGCTCTCATTGTCATCTTCTTTCTCACTTGTACCGTTCAAAATATTAAAAAAAAGGTCTTGGGTATCGTCATAAAGTCTATTCCTTTGAATATTGATACATTTCTAAGACAGTGGTGAGGGGTAGTTGAAGTTTTTTCTTCCCACAACATATCATACCAGCTGCACTTCCTGCAGCACCAACCTAATGAGCAACCAATGTGTCTTCAGTCTTCACTTGATGAACATCGGTTTGTCACATCATTCAGGGCTTTTATAATTACACAGGGTTTTCATAAAGAAAGCTAAGCCACTTTATTTGGTCAGTGTATTCCTAGAAGGAAATGTGTCTTATGCATTTAACCCATCCTATTCTGAGAAGCAGTGGGTGGGCAGCTGAGAAGCAGTTTGAGCAGTGTGGGTGCAGGTCTTTGTTGGAACGAAGACCTGCACCTACACCGGCCCTTTCTGGATCACATTGCTCAGCCCCGAGTTAGAGGTTTAGTGTCATGCCAAAAGACACTTCAACAGGGATCAAACCAGCGACTTTCCTATTGCTAGAAGATCCACTCTACCCCCCCGAGTAATGCCACCCCTTTATAATAATACATTTTTACGACTTATTCATCCATCCATATATTCTCAACCACTTATCCGAAGTTGGATTGCGGGGAACTAGAATCTATCTCAGTTCTTATTGGACGAAAGGCTGGGATACACCTGTGAGGGGTCGCCAGTCTATTACGGGGCAGAGCCATTAGGGGAACAGTGTCTCTTGCTCAAGGACACCTCGACACGCTTCTCTGCAGGTGCAGGGCTCGAACCCGCAACCTTCCGATTGCCTGACGACCGCTCTGCCCACCGAGATATGCTGCCCCTTTATAATAATTCACTTTTATAACTTACAATTTATTTTGATTTATCATGATTACATATAATCTCGTTTGCTTTACATAATCCACTTTAAGATTAAATGCAAGAACTTTATTGTCATTGTGCAACTGCAATGACATTGCAAATGTCAGCCTCAAATGGTGCAGACGGAGAATAAAAAGACAGAAGAGATTAGAAATATTAGCAATGAAAAAAGTACAGAGTCTAAACAATAAATCCAACAGATAAGGAATATAAAGTACGGTTAGCGATAAAGTACAGTGCAACCTATGAGGGGCAAAACTATCAGCAAAAATTCAATAAGGGTGCGGTGGATAGATAGGGTGGCTTAAAGTGACACGTGAGTAATACTGTAAATGTTACACATAACCAATGATAGCCGCATATCAGTCCCCTCAGACTGAGATGTCCGAGTTCATTAGTGCCAAGGCGTTTGGAAAGAAGCTGTTTTTTCCAGCCAGTCCGTGTGCAGATTGATCTGAAGCGCCTACCCGATAAGAGAAGCGGAAACGGTGTGTCCAACATGTGTAAGGCCTTTTATGATGTTCTCAGTATATCAATACAGCGTATCAATATGTGATATGTTGGAAAAAGCTTACCTCTTTAGGTAATGACGTTAACTGATTTCTGTCACAGTTGAAGTTAGACAGTCTCTTCAATTTTCCAACACTTCTTGGCAAACTCTGGAACACACGAATAAAGAGAAATGTCATTAAGATACAGACTTTGTTCAATAGCTCAGGTATCTTCAAAAATATAAAAGCATGAATTTGGTGAAAAAATATAGTATTTGCCCCGTCTTGTCTCTTGCCTTAAAACCAAATTCAAGGTTTCAATGTTGGGGTACTACTTGGGGCCAAAGTAGCTCAGTGGTCGAGTCCGTGCTTCAGGAACTTAGGAGCCGAAAGCTGCGGGTTCTAACCCACTGTGAGGCGTCAGGAGGGCAACCAGCCTTAATCTCCCAAACTCCATCTAAGTCCGTGTCCACCCCCGTGACACTGGGGACTTAATCGTGACACATAAAATGGACCTCTCTCTCAATATTGAAGTAATGCTTCCATTGTTACTATCTTGGACTTTTGTCCAGTTCAATGGCATATTCATGAAACAAAACTGTTTTCCAGGTCAGGCAAAAAACAACAACATGTGACACAAAAGTCTCAGCATATATAGAATGCATCTGTGTTTGGTACTTATTGTGATTTTATTGTCTACTATTATATTACAATAGAAATAAGCAAGAGAGCACTTTAGACTGAATATGTTCATACTTGTTTTGTGGATCGGCATTAGGCATAGGGTAACATTTGGTTGGTTTAAACATTTTCTAATGATGAGCTGCTGCAAAAGTATTCATTACATGCATGTGTATTGTGTGTATATGCATTTGCAAAATGCATTTAAATTTCTTCCCAGAATAAAATCTTGGAAGCATTTTATCAATATTTTATGAAGTTGCCAAATTGAAATATGTGTACTGCCTAAACTGTCTTATCTAAGCCTCTCAAATCAGAATGCGTTGTGTGTAAGAAGTTATTTACACCACTGGAAATGTTGAAGATTTTAAAGAAAGTATTTTCCCGAACAGCATCTTTAGATTAGATAAGAGCGAATATCAAACACCCCAAATAAACTCGGGTGTAGTTTTTCTATTTCAAAACCACCCCAGAGATACAGAAACAATCAGGAAAATCAGCAAGTGTTTTTCATATGCTATCCCAGTTACAGATAGAGATTAGATTGAAATCAGAAAGTGTATCTTTTAATCCCCTGCATACGCACGCATGCACATAGAAGTGTTTTCTTCCCATTTACCAGAGACCAACTGCAGTCACCACTCACCATTAACTGGTTCTCCGTCATTACCAGTTCTGTGAGACTTTCACAGTTTCCAATGCTCTCCGGGAGGTGAGAGAGTCTATTCTGGTCTGCTTTCAAGATAGAAAGTTTTCCCAGTTTTCCTACAGAGAAAAAAAACAAACAGACAAAACATACTGAAGTGTTAATTTTGATTAAAATCAACTTTGATTGATTGATTAAATGATTAAATAAATTAATGTTTTTCATGCAGTTACCAGAATCTTCTGAAAAACAGGCACATTTGTGATCTTGTGTCTAAGGATGCTTATTAAGATACTAAGATAAAGAATTGTAGTTACTTATCCAAGGTTTATCCAATTTATGGGATAAAATTCAGGAGGATCAAGGAGCTGTGAAACCAAAATGGGGCTAAATGTTGACTAATGGATTCAAATAGGATTATTAACCCTTCAAATGAGACCCAAAGGCAGTCTGATGTATAAGTAGTTTGTCTAGTAGAGATAAATTAACAGACCTATCAGATAAACCTCATATTTCTAATCTAAAATAGCACGAGTACCAATCCAAACAATTCCTACATAACATCAATACAAAAATCCTGAAAACCTTCTGCTGAAGTTGATGAGAAAATAACACATCATTGACCAATTTGAACTTATTACATTTATTTATTTATTGCATTTGTGTGATGGATCACCTACGATATAAATGTTACGACAAAATAGAAAATCATGTCAGTGTGAGCAATTTAAAGCTGGAAATCAATGCTCACCAATGCTTTCTGGTAGAGCATCGATGAGATTCTGGGACACCAGCAGATCGGTGAGAGACTGCATGCCTCCTAACTCTTCTGGAAGGTGCTCTAGTTTGTTTTCTGATACATCGAGACACAGAAGGCTTTTCATGCTTCCCATCTCCTTGGGGTTCAAAAACACAGAGGGAGATCAGTATTGATAGCATGACAGTCCAAGGTCTCCTTTGACGAGTAATGATTAGTCCAATCAAACCTGCGATGCCTGGGTACAGTAGCATGACACTCATTGGTGATATATTCAACCAGGGATGGTAGTGATCTGCCATCTCAGTGTTTTGGGGGATTTTACACAGAAATTTAGAACAGAAAACCTCAGGACTTAATGCCGACGAAGAGCAAAACGGATCGCTTTGTCCCTAATAATTGTCACGTGGAATTTTTGTACCACTATTAGTTTAGTTAGGATTCAAACTCATCACAGGCTATCAGGAATATCATCAAGCCTTAATCCCCCATGCCTGCAATAGGATGGACTAGCGACCTGTACAGGCCGTTTCTCCATCTTTGGCCCGATGTGTTCTGAGATGGGCACCAGCAAATTCACGACCCAACTTTGGACAAGCGGTCATGACATGACATCTATTATTATTGATATGTACAACGGGAACCGTGTTAGCTCAGTGGGAGAGAGCGTGCTTTAGGAAATGATGAGCCAGACATCACGAGTTTGATCCCACCGCAGAGCGCCAGAAAGGGCTTCTGGGCTTAATCCCCTATACACCATCTAAGTCTGTGTCCACCCAACAACAACGCGGGACCTAAACATGACACGTAAAAGAAGACCTCTTATTCTTAATGTATAAAACAAAATGACTATACAAAAAAATTGTATTATTTGTTTGCCTTGATCCTGGCCAGTCACTGCCTGCTTATGGTTCTTCACTGTGAACACGGAGACGTTTAATATCTTTATTCTTCTTCTAAATTATTCAAAAGAATATTTGGCAATGGTATAGATAACAGGCCATTAATTAGAAATAAATAATTAAGGCATATTAAATCTTCACATTTGTCAGTACAATACACCGGTAGTTTGCATATAATAAGGAAGTAAACTAGAAATAAAGAAAATATATTATCATATAAACTCAGTAATTACCATCCATCATAGTTCAATTACATGTAGTCGTTTGCTTGTATATTACTTGGTTATTTCTGGTAAGAAACGACCAGTAATTTTAAGTGTTACCAAAACTTTATCGGGTTGTTTATATCTATCATCATGTATTTAAGCCTTACAATTCCTGCACAGCAGAAGTTTCCACTGAATTAAAACATTCAGCTTACAGTGTTCTGCTGTTGTTGATATATCTTGGTAAAAACCGCGGCAACTTTGAAGAATTGCACTGCTCACCATTTTGTTAAGATCCAAACCGCCAGTATGTTTTACTAACGTATCCACAAAATTAACATGCCCCAAAATAATTTGCTTTATTTTTTTTACCATTGTTGTAAAAAAAAAAAAAACTACTTTCAAGAAAACTCATCACCACTCCTATAACTACGTCTCAATGTTTATTTTTAGCTGGGAATTCCATGAAACTTGGTTTTAGTCATAATTTAAATATTTTGAACAAAGTTTGAGAAGCTTTGTACCATTTTGACATTATCCGAGTAAAGTGGAAAGTGATTTATTGTTGCATACGATGTATGAAGATATATAACCAGCGCTGCTTCCCCACTAGACCAAATTCACAAGGTGAACAGCTGGATTGCACACCATTTACTAAACTTCTAAGTCCATTTTTTGTGTTCGTATTTTTAAAGTGCCGTTATATATTATACCTTGGATTTTTATGCCTCTCTGACTGTGCTTTTCACTTTGCTCCTGCAACACTTTAATTTCCCCCAGTGGGACTTATAAAGGAATTTCTTATCATAAGACCCACATCCACTGAGAAGTACCCTAAGCAAATACTGCAGTATTTTACCACACAGGCAATCAAACAATGAAAATAAACGAAATGAGAATCATGATAAGCTTACAGCAGGTATTTCAGCCAATTGGTTTCCATCCAGCCACAAGTCCTTTAAGCTCACAAGACAGCCTATTGTTTCTGGCTATGTGGGAGTAAAAACAAAATAAAGGAAAGGGAAGTGAGAACAAGGAAGAGAGAAGAGAAGAACTATGGATGAGAATATGAACAGAATTGGGTGTTAGGGGCATTAAACTTTTTTTTTTTAAGTTGGAGATACTGTGGAAATGTGTATCCCTGTTGATTTGAAAACCTTAAAACTCAGAAAATACTTTAACCATAAGTCAAGTCAAATTACATAGCTCAATAAGGTAATATCACAAAAGTTGAATCTTTTGAGACAACAATGACTCATGCATAGTCTGGTTTTCAGAAATGCAGGCATTTTTTCTAAGCTTTTTGCTCACATAAGAAACCTGTTTTCCTTCAATGTACAACTGAAAGGAAAAAAGGGTTCAGTACAATGCAGCAGTTCAAAACCTTACTGAGAACTAATGTCCACACAAGAAGAACCCGAGAGGAAAACACAATGGAGACATTCCTTCACAATCAGACTTTGGATCATTTTCTAGTAAATCATTCAACCCTTGTCAGAGAGTAAAAAAGGCTACATAAGCCTGTAACCAGAGCTCAAAGCTGATGGTCATCATCCCATTAGCATGATAAGAAAGGAGTGAAAGCTTCCCTTATGGGATGAAACTCCACTCTTGACATGACGAGAACAAGGAAATGGGAAACAAATCTGAGCCCTGCCCATTGTGTGGGGGGTAAGAATAAACAGTTTAACAAAAAAATTGAAGACTTACCAAATTGTACAATTCATTATTGCCCAAGTCAAGTTCTTCAAGTCTATGAAGGAGGGATAATGATCTGTGGATTTTCAAAGGGCAGAGAGATAAATTGAAAATTAAAATGCTAAAAAAACAATTCTTGCACATCATTTAAATAGGTTAAAAAAACTGTCCTGTACACATCATTAAAACGAGTTTTGATGAAAATCCCTCCTCTCTTTCCGTCTCTCAATTATTCTCACATTCATTTCAATCACTCACCATCGTGTGCTTCAAAAGGAGTGGCCAGAATGTATTTCAGAACTATAGCTTACCACATATAACATATATTTAGCACAGACACCACTACTTACTCTGGTAAGAATGTCAGAAGATTTTCTCTGAGCTCTAGCGACACCAAATTGGAGAGACTGCAATGAGAGACAAATTAAATGTTTAAGAAACCCTAGAACTACAATGAACTCTAACACTGCCAAAACTTAATCATGGCTGCCATTTATCACTATGACATATCAACCTTGAACTGATTTTTATTTTCTAATTCTTTTTAAATGGGGGGGTTACATAATTCGCAGGAGGAAAACTAACTTTGTACAGTTGCGATCAGATATTCATCAGTAGGAAGTAGTTTGTGAGGTGTGTCACTGTTATCGTGAATGTTACAATACGACATAAACAAGCACATGAGAAAGGCCTCCATGCATGCTGAATGGAGAAGTGGATCTAAATAGTGAAATGTTATAGGACAAAGGAATATCATTTATTTTCTGCAACTTCTGCATATGTTAATGCTTACTCTCAATTAATAGAGGTCTTTATGAACAGTCGACTGAGTCCAGGGAGAACAGGGTTTATTTTGCTGATACTGGGCAATAAATGATGAACTCTTTCTATAGTATCAGCAGCGCACTAAAAGTCAACATTTGGGTTCAACTTTATTAGGATGCCCCCAAAAAACAAAGAAAGAGCTAGGTGCAACTTAATGTATAAATAAATAAAATGGCAAAATAATAGCAATTAAAATGGGAGCCAAGATAGCCAAATTCAAGGGATTAATAAAAAAAGGTAGGCATGTGTGAATATTGTCTTTAATCTAGCCTCAACATAATATCTCTTGAGTGACAGGTTAAACTTCTACAGTGACGACCGAATTCTGCATTGTGAAGGGATTTGTTTTCCACCAGTACAAACCCTCGCCCACTGTCCCAGAGATAAAAAAAATAAATCAATTTTAGCACTCACTGTCTGAATTTTGGCTTAAGTGTTTTCATCTTAACCAGCAAATGCTCACCTAATTGCATCAATTACTCTGTGTCTGTCACCACTGCAATTGTGTTTTCTTCCAGCAGTCTTCATATTTGCATCAACTAACAGCTAATCTAAAAGCAGATGAGCTACAAAGCCATAGCATTCCATCTTATCTGCAGCTGAAATCTCATAGGGACTTGTTTTTTCCCAATTGCGTTATGGTTATCATTGCCTTCACTTCTTAGCAACAGGCCTTAACTCACTGTGTTATGTAAGACAGATATGAGACGTATGCAGGGCACATTCCGTACCATGTGGAGGAAGGAGCAAGGAGATCAGAGTTCTCCTCATCACGTGCACTCTGCTTTTACGAGGTAAAATTTGGAATAGGCCCCATACTGTTCCAATTACTCAGAAACAACATGTAAATATTGTGGTTGACTGAAATGCACTGAGGAGAGAGGTCATTGGGTTAAATCTGTACATTAAGCATCTGATCAGCTTTAAGCTGACTGTGAATATCTAGATGTCAAAAAGGGGGAGACGGAGGGGGGAAAACGTCCAATCTTCACTTGTTCAACCAACCCAAAAGAGGTTAGGCAATGCCTTACATTTTTTTTGCATCAAAACCAAACTCGCTTCAGTGTCATGCAAACTGCTGCAGGACTTACCCAGTGGTACAACACACTAATCAGAAAACCAGTGATGATCAATAAAAAATCCTTTTTAACTTATTAGATTAATTTCGCAAGTCTAGCCTTATCTCCAGTTTTACCTTTAAACAATGCTGGTGCAAATGCACCTTAAAGCATATTCTTCAGCTAATAAATCAAATCAAAGGATAATTGTGTTATTTTACATCCTGGGTCTTAATTTTGTACTTGTTGCCGTCTTACAAATTGGTTTTGAATGTCACTTTACTCAACAGCTTCATTTTGGAGATCTTGGGACACAAGGCCCATTGTTAAGACAGAGCTTTACAACATCTTACGAGGTAACTGAACACAGACCTTAAACTTGTCCTTTCAACAATGAAAACAACAGCAACAACCCCCTCTTAAGTGTCTCAGACTATTTCCATATTTTTTTTCCATATTTTTATTACATCTATTGTGCTGACCAGGTATTTCATGGAGGATTTTATTACCTCAGGTAAATATAGGCTGCTTATTTCTGCAGGTTCAACCAGAAGTAACTCAGCAATGTGATGGATCATTATTGATCATATTTGAAATTTTGGGCAATAACTGGGCTTACATTGTCATTTACATTTCTGATTTTTTTACTTTATGTAACTGGGTAAAATTGGAAAACTAAAACATGTGACACTCATTACATTCGGTTCTACCATAGGACACCATTGTAACGCTGAGTCCAGCATGGTCTTATGTGCAAAATCTAACAAAGGCAGCTAGTGAGTAAAATTACATCTTAGCCAATATGCACGATGGCAAAAACTACAAAAGTGAGACCCAGGTAATAAAGAAAAACAAAAAAACAATAATCCCTTAAAACTAAAGGAGATGTCCAGGAAATTGATGGCTCAAAGGAGAAATGGCTTTTACAGCATTGACAATTAACATGTAGCCTAAATCTCACAGAATTGATGCAAAACAGGATAAAATAATGTCTGATTCACAGGTTGAGACTAAAATACTATTCTTTGATTGTTTTCAGCTCCAGCTTCCAGCTCCAGAAAGCCAACAGTAAGTGTAGACAAATGGCAAGGTGATAAAAATTAGAGAGGAAACTAACATTACAAGGGAGCAGAAAGAGGGAATAGCAGCAAACATCTAAACTCATTATATCAATTCTCATAGACCCTCAAATTTAATCTGCCATTTTTTTAAATAAGACACAATCCAGACGAAACAATGCATTTGGTTATGATCATGCAAATCGACAACTACTTTGGTCCAACGTTGTGACGGAAGTCATATACTGAAGATGCTACACCTCAGTAAGAGACTACGTCATACTTGTTTTCTTTCTTTAGCTGCTGAATTACCGCAGGCATGTTGGCTGACTTTCAGAAACGCCCTGTCATTGCTCGCAGTTGTCATAAAAGGATCTTCATGGTTTCCCTCTAGACTCCTGATTTCATTTACCTTCATTTTGTTTGATTGCTGAAATGTTTCTTATCTCGGTTTTTATCTATTTCACAATTTGTTTGGTTTAATATTTAGAGAACGTAACATGGTTACGAGATTTAATATCCTTGGTTCAAACGAACAGCTCATAGTCTTGGATTTAGTTGGAATGAGAGACATGCAGCTGCTAGATTACTAGCGGGCTCCAGTAGCTCAGTGGTGGAGTGTACACTTCGGGAAATGACAAGCCAGAAGTTCCAGGTTCGACTCATCCCAGGGCATCAGGAGGGCAATCCGGCCTTAATCCCTCGAGCTCCATCTAAGTCCGTGTCGACCCCCACAATGTGGGGCCTTAACATGACACATAAAAATGGACCTCTCATCTGCTAAATAACTAATTACAACTAGCCATAGGTTCCACATTATGCCTTTTCTTTTATCTCTCTATTGGCTTCCTGTAAAATTCAGAATAACCTACAAGATCTTGTTGATCCCTTTTAAAGCACTACATGATCTTGCCCGCAGTTAGATTTCTGATCTCCTAACTCCTCATTTGACTTCCGTAGCACTCCGATCTTCAAACCTCGGTCTTTTACCCATCCTACACTTCCACTGCAAAACAAAAAGATGACCATGTCTTTGCAGTTTTAGCACGAAATCTCTGGAAGAATCTTCCCCAATCCATTAGAATATTTGGACTGATTCAATCTGCTTCTAAAAACCCACCTATTTAGGCAAGTCTTTCTGTAGACCTGTTGCAGTCTGTCTGTTTATTTCTGCGTCATGTTTAACTTTCATTTTATTTATGGTATCTATTTACTCTTACGTTTCATCATTGTATGTAAAAAGAAATTAACCACGTGTTTTCAAAAGTGTTATACATAGATAGATAGATAGATAGATAGATAGATAGATAGATAGATAGATAGATAGATAGATAGATAGAAACTTTACTTTACTTAGCTACTTACATATCCTATTTTTCAGCTAAATATTATTGGTCTATATTATACATGAACACCTTAGCAA
>OMLC01042410.1:0-22658 GCA_900302585.1 Regalecus glesne
AGATGAAAATTAGACATTTCTGTAGAATCTTTTTTAATTTAGTTTTATAAACACAACATCAGCATCTTTTTTCTGTAAAGTCTAAGTTTTATTTCAGTTAGAGGGAAAAAAATCACACATCTCCATTGTTTTGTGCATTTTAGTTAATGATAACCTTGGTGCCAAGTCTTGTGTTTAAGTTTTCATATTGGCAAATGAGATCCAACCTGTCTCAATTAGTCATCCCAACATGGACTCCGATGAAGCTTGGCAGAATAAAACTCAGTGCCCTTCTCGACACCCCACTATGGGTTCATACCTGCTGCATAAAAATAACCTAAATGAGAATCAATGACCATTCATCAGTCAGTGGTGGAGCCTTGAGCAGAACTTCTTCATAGTTGTTGAAGTTGAAGTCTCTGGTAATGTTTCTGGAGGGGAAAAAGATTAACAGTGGTAAGAATTAGCTGAACCGACATGAGGAAGAGAATGTGCTGTACTCTGTCATGTTCTATGTAGTCAGCCTACTGAAGGTACCACATTCAATCCAGTTAATTGAGTTCAAATGACTCAGCGAAGGAATATTAATAATGAACAGGTACATAGAACTCGACTGCATAATCAGCAAGTTATTTAACAGGTACCATAGTCTATTTTGTACCCTGTGCTTCTTGAGTGAATCCCATAAGCATGTTTGAGAAAAAAAAGCAGGGGAAGTCCACATCAACTCCCATCCAGATTTTTCTGTCTGACCCATTGCAGATTCCTTAAGTAGATTACTTGTCTCCTTTGCAGCTCAGGAATCGACCCTGCCCCAGCATGCATACCTCCATATTTTGGTAGTGTTCTTGGCTGCTACAGTGGAGCTCCTTTGCTGTGCTCTCATCATCATAAAAGATTGAACAAAGGTTACAGAAAAACCCTGTCTTAGGAACCACAAACTCCAAACCTGGAGGGAGGAAAATATTTTGTTTTAAGGGGTCAGAAGGGAGTGAAAACATGATGTTAGTATTCAAAACCCTAAAAAAAATAGTTCACTCCAAGTAGAACAACCGCTATACATCTTCCCAGGATATGTATAGGTTTTGTCTCTATGTGTTTCTCACCGACAGGGTTGTTGGGTTTGAAGGGAAGCAGTTTGAAGTCAATCGGAGATTGAAAGCGAAATCTCTTTGCCTGCAGTCTTGGAGACTCCCTCCTTTGTTTACTTCTCGCTAGAGACAGAGGAGACATGATGCAGGTGGTGGAGGGGACTGTGTAAGAATATTTTTAACAGAAAAGGAGCAATCTCGCATGTACTAGGCATATGCAAAAAATTATAAAACTTTATTCTAGTTACATTGTAAACATATTAGTTCATGTTGTCCAACACTGACAGCTTTCGTGTTTTACTTGTAAAAGTTGATTGTTAATAACTTTTGTATCATTTCCTGGGAAGTTTTCTCCGACTACCCTATCATTCTATGTATCCTCTTTACCTTTGACACTATTCTATTGCTCCTGGATTCACCCAGTTCCTGGCTCAGGGTGCCGGCCAGTTTGGCTTGTACCAAGCTCAGCCTGTCTTGTCTGGGTCTCCCAGTACACCAGTGATCCAAGTTTTGGTACTGCTTTTCTAGTTCAGTGACCACTCCACTTAATTTACATCAAATGCCTAACATTTACCGAGTATTGTACTAAATGGGCAGAAAATATAGAAGTCTAATGCTTAAAACATCCTGATTTAATACTAGAGTGGAAGACTGCTGCATGCCACACTGTGTTCTATATTAGATCTGATTTTGACTCATCAGGTGCTGAAAAGTCAGGTGGGAGTTGTAATCAGTAAATCATGTATAAACAATATATTTACAGTGTGTAAGATTCCCCCTCTTATCTACCTTACAATAGCCTCAGCTCATATTAAGATAGGAAGAATGGTGAACTTCTATTTAATACTTCCAATACTTGAAACTTAGTTTACTGTTGTTCTCTGCATATAGCTCGAAATGGTTTTCATATGTGGTAACATAGGTCGTCGTACCCCTTATGAATGTTCAGTTTAAAAAAACTGAATTAAAAAAAAGAGTTCCCAACCTTGTTCTGCCAAAGAGCACCACACTGCAAGTGAGAAAGCAGCTTTATATTTAAGTATTTTATGTCCCTGACAATGATGCTGGTACAGGAGAGGCTAACTAACCTTTAGTAGTATTAATGGTAGTAGGGTTAATAGTATCAATAAAAAAATGTTATTTTTCTTTATAGGCCAGTGCTTAAAAATGGAAACCGACTGAAAATAAAATGTACTTCTTAACACCTGCCAAAATATCAAGATTTATTAAAGCTGTGCATTAAAATACGTAATTACCCGATGAACATATGTAAGCAAATAGTAGACGTGCATACATACCTTTATCATTCCTCTTGAATCTGCGTTTAATGGTTTTTGAGGTTATCTGATCTTCCTCTACTTCCTTTTCTTCATCTCTGCCCCTCTCATCTAAAGTCAGCAGAGTCTGCTGTTTGAGCAGAAAAGCAGAGACATGATAGAAGGAAAAAGAAAGGAAAGGGACAAACACTGAATTGGTCAAGGTATTAAAACATTCAGTTGTGATAGGAGGTGCAAGTAAAACTGATTCTCTATCTGAAATGGATGAGGGTGTGTGCCAACTCTGGAAAACAATGTCAACGTAAGACGATTTTTATGAATATCAATTATTCGGTATCAACCTGATGATGATGACAACAATGGCTTACAACAGCAAATAGATTGTGAACACAACTCAAGTCTAGTCAAGATAGTCTGAAGATCATAGATAAACAATTAGCAGGAACCAGGTTTAGCTATCAAACCTATTGTAGATGACTGCTTGCTTATTCTTTTACTTTATTTTGGGTGAATGCTAGGAAGTAAGTTGATCATAATGCAATGGAGACAATTTCTAATCAGGGGACACAAATGACAGAGAACTAACTAAAAGTCAATTAAAGATTGGGAAATAACACAAAATATAACCCCCCCCCCACACACACATACACAAGATCTGTGGTAAAACTTCACTGCAGCACCCAAAAAGAATTTCCTTTTAAATTTTCATCTCACCACAGGGTCAGAGGCACCTCCTGACTTCTTCTGGTTGGGTAAGTGGATCTCCAGAGGGCTTGGCTTAGCCCTTATCCTCTCCTCTTCTCCCTCAGTCTCATCCAGTGTGACCAATGGTTGCACCTCCCCCTGAGCAATTGGTCCAGTTTTTATTGGCTCATCTGCCACAGATTCCAGTATTTCATAAGTGACCTTCTCTTTCCTCTCACTCACCCCTTTATCATATACACTAGTATGAGTCTCACTCATTGCTTGTTTGTCCAATATGGTTGATTTATTCTCTGCCACACCAGCCCTGTCCTCTTCTCTTTCCTCAGATGCATCTAAAGAGACAATATTTACACCATTTGGCTCATCATCTACATTGATGACTCCC
The DNA here is from genome assembly GCA_900302585.1 of Regalecus glesne. NCBI lineage: Eukaryota > Metazoa > Chordata > Actinopteri > Lampriformes > Regalecidae > Regalecus > Regalecus glesne. The sequence continues at coordinate 3,438 of OMLC01042410.1, forward strand.
TCCTCTTTGTCTTCTGCCATTTGCCTATAATTTTTTTCAAATAACTTACTAGCAACTTCTTCAGTGACTTGGGTATAAACAAGGCAGGGATTTTCACCATCAACTGAATCTAATATCTGGAAAGTTTCTTGCTCTGCTATGGTGCCATCTTGGGTGACAGCTGGCTGTTTAATATCCTTAACTTTAGGGGTATGCTCTTCTGTTAGGATCTGGTCATCTTGATGTTCTTTGGCCACTTTGTTGGGGTCTTGTGAGAATTCTGCTGAGATCGTTAAGTCCTCTGTTTCATCTCGGTCTGCAGTCAGGTCAGCTTTGAGAGTATCTTCTTTGGAACCTGGCTCCTGAAGTGAAAAAGAATCAACTAATCAGTGACTATATAATTGATCATATTTGGCACATTTATGACAATTTTAGCAGTTCACTGACAAAGACGATAAAACATTGGTCTCCACATGTAATTAAAAAAGTATTGAGCCGTCAAGACAGCCCTCACCTCATTCACATGACTCTGGGTCTGCCTAGCCAATCTGAGCTGGCATACTGCCTCAGTCAACACCTTAAACATGTCCTTACTCACATGAATTTGCTCTTTTTTCATCTGCCCAGGCTTTGCTGGTTCAGTGTTGGAGGGGGCAATGACAGTGTTTCCTTTGCTGACATTCACAGAGGGAGAGCTAAAACCCATGGCTGATCCAGATGCAGGTGATGAGTCATTTATCCCATCTTTTTCCAATGGGAGGGTAAGGCCAGACTTGATTTCTTTCATGAAGGATGAGGGCTGGGGAGTCATCTGAACCATTAAGGGGTGGGACTCCGGCAGGAATGAACCATTACTTTGTAGTTGACACAAACGTTTCCTAAAGCTATTTACACTGCAATAACAGGATGCACAAGAATTAGTAATAGGCAGCCACAGGTCAAACACAAAATGGCTGCTGAACTAATAGTTAAATGTTGACATCTGGATATTAGTAAGGTAACTTAGGACATAATATGTCAAATTTCTTGAGTTCTTTCTCAAATGCAGGTGTAAAATTGAAGAAAAAAATCAACTGGTATATCAGGATACACAAAATTAATGGGACTACAGAATTAAAATCCTTACATTGCTGATGACATTCTGTTACTCATTTATTATAAATATAAGTGCAGATCACAAAAAGGTACAATGTGAAAGTACTAATATTATTCTAGAATTATGGTCGCATGATCATTACTATGTGGCCATAACATAAAATCATTATTGCATGTTGAACTCACGTTTCAAAAGATATGACCGCATCCATAAATTCAAGCCTGGTTGGAAAAGGGTAAAAAAAAGTCTGTTAATATCCTTTTAATGATGTAAAAACTGCATGAGCAACCATATTTGGCTACCCATCCGTGATATAATAAACCATGCACAAAATGCATAATCGAAGGGCTTTCATATGAAGATGCAACTTGTCATGTTCCTCTTTTACTAGCACAGAATGAGCTATTTTTAAGGACGGACCAAAAGAAAAAAAAAGGATGGAGGTGTGCATAATTGGGATGCTTGACTATGCAAGTACACTTGGTTAATAAGAAATCACTTGCAAAAGCTTAGCTTGATAGATGGGCATTAAGATAAAGTGTGGGTGCATGTGCTCCTCGAGTTTAGAGAAACCAGGAGAGTTCAGATTTTTTCTGTGTCTTGGGGTGTGACGACTGACAAAATGTAGAAATTAATATGGATTGCAACTTTGAGAGAAGGATTCCCTTTGATTCTTTAAGCTGCATGCAAAGTCTTGAATTAAAGACCATTGGAACAAGAACAGTAGGTGCAGTATTCAATTGGATTGATTTCTCCTTATTGTCTCTTCAAAGGGAAAGAAAAATGTTGCCACAACGCAGACCTTAAAGGAGAAGGAGCTTCAAGCTCCGGGTCATGATCCTTAGCAACTGCCATTTTGTCAGTTAGGTTTGTTTTAACTGTGATAGTGACCTCTGTGCATGTCACACTCTTTCAACAAACTTGGGAAGATTTACAGATGTGTTAATTTGTCTAATTCAAGAACTGCAATTGAGTCAAGAGTGTGTGCACGTTTGTTTGAGTGTGCAAGAGTGGGAAGGAAAAAGAAAGCATGGATACAGCTCACAATTTTGAAACACTGAAATAGAAGCTATTTTTCCTCATTTAAATTAAAATTGTTTTTTCATGTAAAACCCCCTGAGGAAGCCACATTAAGTCCCAGCTAGGAAAAAAAACAAGCTCGTATATAAAATACATTAAAACAAGAAAACGGACAACCACCACATGAAAGTAAACCATAAAAACCCACCAATAAACAAACACATACAGACACACAGACACAAACCTATACCTTTGCTTGCGTTTGAACGAAGTACACTGTTTCTTGGTGAAGCAACCACCTTTGACCCTTGACAGGCTTTCGTATCCCATTACCGTTTGCTGCACGGCATCATGACTGGGCAACTCAAAGCATACCTGGTGTGGATGGGACAAACACCCAAAAAGAGTTATCAAGGACACAAAGAGACAACAAACAAAAAGGGAGAGATGTAAAATGAAACCAAAAGCAGAGAAAGAAGAGGTAAAGAACTGAAGGATAAATTAAACTCAGTAAAAAAAAAATTTTTTTAAACTAGATTGACTGATAAATAGAATAATGAAACAAGTAGACCAGAATGATTCACATATGAAAATATAAATGTGTAAAAAGGACTATACATATAATAAAACGTAGTTACCAGTCAAAGTAGTTAGTTAATCAGTAGGCTATAACTAGTATTTGAACTCTGTGTTTGCATACCCTGTTGGCCAATGGGAGGCAGTAGCAAATGGGTGTGATATTCGACACAAACTCCATGAGTGTAGCAACAACGTCCACACTATTCCATTTCAGCAACACGACGAGCAACTTGTCTGTCAGAGTCGTTGGCTTAATCACACCCTAAAACAAGACAGTGGGAAAATACAACATGAAGAACACGTCATAAATTAGCTGACATCAAGGGCCAAGCCTCCAGAGCAAACATGATAATATTAGCACCATAGGTTTGATACTGAAAGGTCAGAATTTAAAACCTAACCCAAGTGGCTTGCACAACAAGCCTAGGGAAGCTCAGGCAGATCCTAGACATGGCTTAAGAAACGTTAAGATTACTATGACAAAAGATTTAGGATGTGGAGAAAAGGGTCAACATGAGGCTAGGCTCTCACCAAAAACCACATTTTAATTGCGATATATTAAGAAAATCTTTTTTATCAAGTTCAATGATGGTATTGACAAAACATAAATACTGGAAAAAATGAAAAGGGATCAGCCAAATTGGAATTAATAACACAATGACTTGATGAACCACCGGAATGTAAAATGTTCACGTTAGATTTAGGGATCAGATACTAAGGTCAAACATACCATTTTGTGCCATTTCAACATGTTACTGTACAAGTTTTCCTGCAAATAGATGAGTAAAAGATTACTGCAGTTATATTCAAGAATAAAATTTAAATTGCATGTATTTGTCAAGAAAACATGCTTAACCATTTATGTAGGTGTGTGTACATACCTCACGAGTTTTAGCCCATATACCAGCCTCTACAACAATGTGTACGGTTAGCACACAGCCCCGGATAGAAAATGGCTTCTCAGCATGGGCTGTGACAAATTCTTGACACTTCAGCCAACTAGGGAAAAACACAAAGGCCTTGAGGAAGAGAGGAGAGGGAAGGAGAGGAAAGGAAAAAAAGGAGAACATGAAAAGTGTTTTATTTATTGTGTTATTTTTCTGCATGTTACTGTGTTTTATGTAGAAGCTAATTAAATCAAGTTTCCCCTTGGGGGATTAATAGTTGTAGGAAAAATCAAACTAACAAGACTAAATACCTGACAGCTTCGCTAGCATCTTACATCTAGGGTTACCCACTTTCAACAATTACAATGCTGGTTGTGTTTCTTGGGGAAGGTTCAGACTGGGCAGCCATTGCAGCTGCTGCCTTGTTTACAGCCAAATGGCTTTCACTTGCAAGGTGGGAGTGATGCGGGATGGTCCTTCGACATTTCTACACTGTGACTTTGAGTCCCACCACTATCATGGAAAATTATGCAAACCAGATTGATGTGAACCTTGGTGTGTTAAAATAAAGGTTTAAAAGTAGAAATTTGTCTTTCTTACCCTTCTCTGGAAAGTTAAGGGCACTATACGGTAGAAATAGGTGTAAACAGTCTGATTAAGATACGGCCAGGCCAGCACAGCTATGTCTTCATGTGTATAGCCATCCACTGGTAAACCAGTTATCATGACAGTTCTGAGGGGTGCACTGTGATTGGTCACTGCCTACAGAAAAGAGAATAAACAAGGTGGAGATTAGGAGACAAAAGTTAAGTTATACTACTGTTATACTTAATATCTTTCATGATTAAACAAATGAAATACATGGAAACAGGGTTGGCCTAGAAAATGAGTGAAAACAATACATAAAAAAGGGTAGGGTTTGGAATACAAACCTGAGGCTTGTATCATGAAGGAAAAGTATTGTCTTGTTATATTTGCCTTGGCATCTTCAACTCTATCACCTCCTGTTTTTTGTCAGTTCTACTATCTCCAAACTATAGAACATAGCTGGTCTCACTAAAATCTTGCAAACTTTCCCTTTTACTCTTGCCGGTGCCCTTCTGTCACACATCACCCCTGACACTCTTCTCAACCCAATCCAACCTGCATGTACTCTCTTCTACACTCCCCATTACTCTGAACAGTCAACCCCAAGTATTTAAACTCATCCTCCCTCCTAACCTCTTCTTGCATTCGCACCATTCCACTGTCTCCCATCTTGTTCCGTATTCATATGTATTCTGTCTTTCCCCTACTGACTTTCATTCCTCTTCTCTCTAGTGCATACCGCCAGCTCTCTTGGCTCTTCTCAACCTGCACCCTCCTATCACTACAGATCACAATATCAGCTGCGAATATCATGATAATCCATGAGACCAACCAGAAATTCATATTAATTTAGGATAAAGGTAGACTTAATCTGCCCTCCTTCCAGGATATTGTTTAATTCTCAACATAACTATATGGAGTTGTAAAGTAAAAACCCTCCAAATATCAGATGACCCCCCCAAAATACCAGGTAAGATGATAAGAAAAGGAGGGCCAACAGACGAACTTACCTTTATGTCATCCGAACTTGTGATTGTCTTGTGTGCTAACAGAGAAAAATATGGATATTAGCAAATCCAGCCCAAAATGGAGCACACAAATAATTAGAGGTCTTAAAAGGGCAACACACATGTCATAATGTTGTACACTACGACTTCAGCACGTTATACTATTCAGCAACATTGAATTGATTCATATCAAGTCTGTCTGTTGTTGTTACAAGTGCAGCTGTTGAGGTAAGTTCTTTAAAATTGGAAGGGAATATAATTAAATCCCTCAAATAATTCATATTAGTGAGCAATAACTGTGACCAGATTACCATCAAAATTTATCAGGATTAATAAAATGTATGAGGATTGTTGCGTTCACCAAAACTGTGGAGTAATGGGAAAAAGTTAAAACATATGATTGGCTTAACACCTAAAATAGCAATGTGTGTAAAGAAAGAAGAATCTTCATGTTTTGAATTAAATCTACATTTATCTTTATGTTTAGCATTTAAATCCGTTACTAGCTCCCTTTCCCTCTCCCCAAATCTCACCTGGGATTCTGAACTGAGGAGTGGCAGTGGGAAAGCAGAATGAGGGATTTTTCATTGGGATCCAGAATGGTGGGGTAGCCCCTCGCAGAACTGGATTGATCAACTTTGTATTTGGGACAGCATCTTCCTTACTGGGCTGTGGCCCCTGGGAGTCTTTAAGGGAAAGAGACATTATGTTAAGCCTAAACCACATCATGGTAAACAGAATGGCTAAACTGTTCTAAAAAGCCTTAACTAAGCTACCCAGAGCAGTACTGTAAGGATTTGATTTTTCCAACAGGGAAAGAAAACCATACCCAGAAAACATTTTTATGTAATGTGGCATTCATCCAAGCTTACCAGATGCTACAGGGTTGCTGTATGGTATTGTTAGTCTTTTTAAGTGGCAGTTGGAAAAGTGACCCAGACAGGATACCAAATAACCTAATCGATCAACATCCTGTAAAGTCTTAAACTCGATAAAGACCTGAAAAAAAGACATGCATACATACACATAATTAGCATATGAAATCGCTTTATATGCCAAGTAGGGGTCAGAAACCAGACAGGGCTCAACATTAATCCTTGTCAACTTATCTCAAAAAAAGCAAATGTATCATCGAACAAGTGAGCCTTATAGCGGTTATGTAGTAATCGGAAGATTGGTAATTTGATCCCCAGTCTTTGCAGACTACATGCTCAAGGCTACTTCAGTATAATTTCTAAAGGAGCCAAGATCGAAACAACAACCTCAAAATTCCTAGATGATGATATATGATATGAGAGAGAGAGAGAGAGAGAGAGAGCAAGAGAGAGTGAATATAGGCAGCATGTGCTGGTGTACCTTTCTCATTAGAGGCAGATAGCTGTTGATGCCTACAAACTTGGCCATTTGTGTCACAAGGTCTTCAGCATTGTCCACATTGTCTACAAGTACGATCCGGTCCATCAGTTCTACTTTTACAAAAGGCTGGAGAAAGAGAAATGATACAAAAACGTAAGCCACAAATGTCAAGACAACCTCACAACTTCTCCATGAATTGCTTTTATTTTGTACTTCTTCAGCCATCTTTCTCCACTAATGTTGAGTCTCACTTAAGGGATACTTAGGACCCTTGTTCCATCTGACTTTCTCTCTAGACCCTGTCATTCTTAGCTATCACAAATAATAAACAAAAAAGTGCTGCTATATATAAAGTGATGTTTGTGTGTATATGTGTGTGTGTGTATGTGTGTGTGTATAAACAAATATTTCAGTGTGTTTGTGCACCACTTACAGTGTTAGACAGACTCATCAGGAATTCGTAAAAACAATCCTGGAGGACACATCAGAAAATGTTCTTTCAATGAACATGTCAAGAAAAACACTAGGTAATCATGTTATTAATCTGAATAAGTAGTAGTTGAATAGATGTCTGTGCATGCCTACCTGCTCCATGTCAAACTCCTCCAGGATGTGGAGTTCAACTTTACAGTTTCCAAAGTGCCAAGGATTTTGACAGTAGCCCATTATCAAGTTCAGCAATTTCTGGGGTGAGTTCATTCCAACAAAGGCCTGTAATACAAAAATAATGTCACAACTCTCACCTGTCCCTGAACTGTATTCTCTTTTCTGTCTCCCTGTATGCATTTTGTCCTGCATCCCCTGAACTCGGTCTGCTGCTGCACCTCCTGCTACCCCAGCTAATGCTTTGAGATGTTGTCTTATACCTATTAGCGTTCCCCAGAACACCTGTCTCCCCTCATCAATATCTATTTAACCTCAGCCCTTGTAGTTTGTATTTGAAGCCCCTACAGGCCTCCACCCTGGTACCCACTTACAATTTGCTCTTCTGGCAAGATGTAGAGGTAGTCTTCATGTGTGTAACCGTGCTTGTTGAGCAGATTGAGGAGGTCCCCCTCTGTGTAGCTCTGCTCGGGCCACTTGGGCAGCTCTGTTAACATCAGCAACTTTGTACTCTTATTGCTAAAATAATGTTTGAACTTGAAAAGAGAAAGAGAGAAAGAAAGAGAGAGAGTGTGTGTATTGGGCACAGAAATTGTCATTACATGATCAAAACTTCATTTGAAAGGATTAATCTATTAGAGTAATACCTGTGATATAAATTAAGGTCCCAATTCAAGCTATGTTACAGTATAAAACCCACCACTGGTATAGATTTCTATTCACCACACTTCTCAAGAGATATTTAATGTGAATACAACAGAATAAGCTTAATAAAAACATTAATTAGTAAAACTTCAGTGCTAAAACACATTATCAGCATACTTTATTGACAGGTTTGATTGACATGCACTTACCTGAAACTTGCTGCATCTTGTCGTTTTCAAGCATCCTGTGGAAACAAAAGAGAAAGCGGTTGGAGGAGAGAGATTATTTGTTTCATGAATACATATGTGAAATCTATTTTCATGCTCTCCAGTGAATACATTTCATTTGTTCACACACACAGACACAAATTCCTTACTTAGTTTTCTTAAGTGTAGCTTTTGGGCTTCAGGTTTTGGTGCTGTATCAACTGTGTCAGAAACTGGTATGGTTTTGCCTGTTTGCTGGCTGGTTCCAGGTCTTACTACAGTTTGCTTGGTTTCAGCAGATGCAGTTGCTGACTTGGCCAAATCTGTCGAGTCTTTGCACACCTTTTTGGAAGCCTTCTTATTTGTGACTACAGAGAAAGAATGTTTTTTGAATTGAGAGCAAAAATTTGACAAGTGTAATAATAGTCATGTAATTATTTAGCATATTTTTAAGCTAGAACTAAGCTATGCTGCTATTCAATAACTCTTCTGAAACATACCTTTTCGCGGCATGGTTGTTTCTGATCCTGCTACGGTGGATACCTCTTGTGAAGTCAAAGGTGAAATTTCCACACATTCTGAATTTGATTCCTCATCCTTCAGAGTGCTTTCAGTTTTATTAGTCTCATCAATTTTCACTTTAACATCTGGGGCTTTAACTACACTTTTGTCAAATTCTACCCTTCTAAGCTCAGCCTCTTTATGGTCCATCTCTTTAACAAACATTTTCTTTGTACCACTGTCCAACATGGCGGTTGTTTCTTTGAGATTTGTATCCACGGACCTGTTGACAATGCTATCATGTTTGCGTTGAGGTTCCTGTGCAGTTGATGTGACAGCAGTCGTCTCGTAGACCACCTCCCCTCCTGACTGACTATCAGTCATCACTGGCATTAGAGGATCCTGAACATGCGTTTCTGATTCATCTGGCATGGGATTCTTTGTTTTTCTGGCAATAGGAACAAAACAGAAACGTTGATTTGGTGGGACCTTGAATATACCCTTCATCTTAGTAGTCCCTCTTTTAGCCTTGGCCTTCTTCAGAGTACCTTTTATCAAGCTCTTCTTTTTAGCAGGTGTTCTTACAGGCAAATTGAAAAGGTTTTTTGCTTGTGTTTTATTGATGTTCTTGTTGGAAAAAGTTTTTGCTCTTGAAACCAAAACTTTAGTAATGGCAATGGTTGAGACATCCTTGACCTTGGGCAAGGTCATATTTTTATTGTCAATGGGCTCAGGTAAATGGATGTCTTGGGGAAATGGAGATGATGGCTTTTCAGAGGTGTTAGATTTTGAGGTAATGTCGGAGGTTTTGACTTTTGTCGTGGTGACTATGCTAACTTTTAGTTCGAGTTGACTGAATGGAAGAAAGAGATGAAGAGAGAGTTTTTTGGTTGTTGCTGTTGTTTTTTTATCCCAATTTTTTTCCCCAGATCACAATTTAAACTAGTGTGATTTTGACGCATCAATGTTACAGAATCCACCAGAGAATACAGTAAAAGTCAAAAGAAATTGAGAACTTACTTTGAAAGCATCTTTTGCTCCTCAGGTAAGTTGTCCTACAGACAGACAGGAAATTAGACATTGTTAGACATCTCTATGAATGTTTCAATATTGCCATGAAGCCAGAGAAAGAGTTGAAAAACAGGAAAAGAGAGAACATCCAAATAGAGGGGATATTAAGAGATTGAGAACAAGTAGTGCAAGAGAAAGGAAAAACAAAAAGAAAGTAACACTGTTATTTACCTCATCTGTAACAACCCTGATTGGAGCTCCATTAATGGTGAAGTTCTTGCATTTGAGTGGAGTATTGGCATCTTCCATGCGCTCTGAACCCACAGATACCTAGATAGAGGGAAATATTACATTTATACATTACATTAATTATTTACATATTGTGATGAACTCCCAATAACTGCATTCATACCTTATCTACTTTACAACAAAAGACAAAAAAATATGGTATGAAAACTATTAACTCCTGGGTGGTAGCTGCCAAATTAACAGCTTCATTATGTAACCAAAACACAAAAGCATACTGGAAAAAGGTCATCCATATAAACAAACTTGAGTGCAAAAATATGCCTGGATGAGGCACAAACATGTACATAAACACTCAACTTTAAAAAAACTCAAATACAAATCTTCTACTCTGCTAGTGAATAGGGTCTGGATGAGAAGGGGGCAAGAGCTTTAGGCCTCTTTCCACTGGTGGAGGGAGAGTAGAAGGTCTTTCATCCTATAGAGTATCTTTTCCTCCTTTTGAGATTAAAGAAGAGGTTTTTCTTACTCAGAAGAGATAGATGAGAAACTACTTGCTTCTTTTGAGGAATAAGGGGAGACACTCGTCTCTTCTGCTGAGATAGAACAGCTCTGTTCTTTAGATGAGAAGGTCATTTGTTCTTCAGAGATAGAGGTAGTAAGCTTCAATCTCTTAGCAGGAGTAGAGGGATCCCCGCCTTCTTCAGATGCAGCAAATGCATGGTTTCCTTCAGTCGAGGGAGAGGAGAAGCATCTTCTTCCTTTAGTAGGAGAGGAAGAGGAGGATTTCAACTCTGCCATCTCAGCTAGTAAGACAGGGGCCAGCGACTTAACCACAGCCTTCAATTCTGACTCATCTGATTTAGAGTGGACAGCTGCAGGGATGAAAGAGGGAGATGGGGGAAATGAAAAAGAGATATTAGATAAACTGGCACACATTTATTTATTTTAGTTTTTCTTTCATAACTTTTCAAACTAGATATGTCCAAGAAAATCTTATAGGAAAAATCAGGCACTTTATGATCTATCTGCAAATGCCCCATCACCTCAAGCACCTTCTTTTCCCTCTCTAACCTGATGTATCCAGCAGCTTCTCTGAAGTGGTGTCCTTTTGCATGTAGCTTGAGGATCTCTCTAGTAATAAGGGTCTCCCGTGGCTCCTTGAGTGGGAGTAATAGGGACTGTAAGAGGAGGAAAAAGGAGCACGTTTAATGGATAGAAATCACTCATTGGTGTGGTCATGAAACCAGGTGGTCAGTTATGTTGATTATTCTTGAATTTCCTTTAAAATCACTTAGCTACATATATCCTGTTCTTATGCTGAATCACAAAGTTTCTGTATGAAACAATGTAAAATTATGAAGAGAAATGTCTGGCACTAATGTCACTAGTGTGACTGTGACTATAAGAACTTAGTTCCTGGATTTTATAAGAAAACCTGAATTTAGAAAACGATGCTATATATATGTGTATGGTAGAATTTTTTTTACACAATACATTTATCAGTAAACCAGGAAGTCATATTTCAGTCACTTAACTACAACAGCACTCATAACCACATTTCAAATATCAAAACTGCCTATTTTTGATTATGTAATGTGAGTCTCTCTTGGTGGTCATGCGGCTCAGTTCATAGGGTGTTCCGGTGGCATCTGAACACTGCTTAACATCCTCCTCATTATAATATTCATTTATCTTCTAATTCCACTGTTATTCTATTAATTTCTTTCAATGTTGTATTCTGTAAATTGTGTACACATAACATCCATTAAAGGCCTGTCCATTTGGAATCATTCTGTTACTTTCCCTGAGGTCTTTTCCTATTTTTCATTCCTGAAAGAAATGTGTTTGAGGAATTTGTTGCTTATCTGATGAGATGGTCTAAGGACAACATGTTGTATTCCCACTGAGGCAAATATTTAATTTCTGATAATGGGCTATAAAAATAAAATTGACTTGACTATGTAGAAGAGTAAATCCCTAAATGCCCTTTATTTTCTAGTTCTTTTCCAACTATCACATAAAATTTATTTAGTTTAAAGTAATTGGACTTAGAATAAAATTACATCTGGACTTCTCACACCAATGTATGAATTTTATTGAGTAGTTCTTGTATTGCATTGTGTTTGATAACTCCTATTGCTGCCATTCGTTTGAGAACATATTTCTTTTATCTGTGGTCACTAATTTTCCCCCTGCGGAGAATGTAATGTAATCTGACATGAAGTGACCTTGACAAACGCGCCGTACCATCCCAGTCTGGGTACCTGAGAGGGGAGACACAAAATCCCAATAAATTTCATGTCACCAGTTCATCATACCCTTAGCTCTATAATAGTGGCACAATGGGAGAAGGTAAACATTTACTCAAGTCAACATTGAACATTACAGCCAAATCTAGTTAAGTGATTCTTGACCCCATTTTGCAACATCATCTTCATCATTCAAGCTTTGGTCTTTTTCAGGTAAACTGACCATGTGAAAATATGTATGTATTTAAGTATGTCTACTTAAAGAGGACTGATGTCAGCTTGTTTTCAAAACACCTCAATGTTACATTGACTAGTTCATCAGCAATACAGAGAAAGCCTTCACCAAATATGAAATAATCTGCAGAGTCCATTTGTCTTAATATAGAATGAGAAAAAAAAGAATGACTAAACAAATACAATACAAACAATGACTACTGACTTTTTTCGTAGGAGTTTACAGCTCACAATGTGACGGTCTGTATTCTGGTGGGTGAACCAATCCTAGTATCGAAACAAAAATAAAGCATCATAGCAGGCATTCATTATGATAACCATCCTCACCTATAATACTAACATCACCATCATGAATCAGTGAAAACTTGGTTAACTTTCACATCACATCAGGCAATCTTCAAAACTTCAGTCTTCTGAAGTGGATGGTTTTCCAAGATTTGTTTAACAGAAAGTGTTACATTTTCAACATATGAATAAAAGTCACAAGAAGTCGATCAGAAACATCTGTAACTGTGGACAAAAAACAACAACAATTGACCTTTATCCTATTTCTTCCGCAGTGCCTCCACCATTTTTAAATGAAATTCTGCTGTGAACAATCTTGTTATGTAGCAAAGGTGTGTCAGGTCAACATCAAGGGGAAACATGCACTGGGCAGTTGTGACTAACCATTGAGGTTTAGGGCACCATGCCTTTCTTGTGGTTTACAAGAAATCAGTTGCATCTGACCAGCAGGCAAAAAAATACACCTGCTAGAACATCAAACCATGTTTGATCCCTCAACCCTCCCCTCATTGGTCATAGTAAATTCAGGTTCACTTAAGTCATCCAAGCTACCTGTTGAGTAGCTGTTTCAACAATCATCCTATGCACTACTACTGCCCACTGCTCCTATTGAATAGGAGAAGCGGACAGGGGAGAGAACATGTAAAAATTGATCTTTTATTTTTGTCAGGTCATGGTCAACCGATGTTGGGTGGCAGGTCTACTGGTGTCTATCCCAATACTCACTAATCAGAAGGCGAAGAAACACTATGAAGAGGTTGCTAGTCCATCACAGAGTAGGCGTGGGACATTGAGGCCTAATGTTCTTCCTGACAAACCATGATGAACATGTTTGAACCCACAGCCTCTAGCTCATTGGTTCCTGAAGCACGCACTCTACCTGAGCTACCATAACCCCTTTTATTGTATTTCTTATGGAATGTTCCATTATCCGTCAAATAAATGTTATTCTTTTCTCTGTGCATAACTAAATGACTTGCAAAAATTATTAAATCAATTTTAAATCAGTCCTCAAATATATTAAACTACAACTGAAAAAAATGGTAATTTTAACTCAAACAAATTAAAATTATATTGAGGAACATATATAAAAATACTCCACAAATTCCTAGATGAATAAACTGCAGCCTTCTACTTACCTTCAACTGAACACATTCTACATTACATAGAGAACAGGTATGGGGAAAGATCCTTGGTCTGGCTGATTTATAGTCATTAAACATGGTCTGTGTTGGAAAGTTCCCAGTAATCGTCATATTCTCTGAGGGCAGCTGTGCAGGGTTCAGTGTAGGTGTGACATGGGGCATCTGTCTCGGGAAGCGTGGAGGAAGAACCATGGGAGGCCTGGGGAAAACCATTGGTGGCTGGATGCTAGTAGTAGAGCCAGAGAAACCAAGGTTCTGTGGAGGAAGAGCAGGAGGAGGAAAAGGAGGAGGAGGAAGAGCAGAAAGGAGAAAAGGAGGAGGAAGAGAAGAGAGAGGAGGAAGAGGAGGTGGAGGAATAGGAGGAACGACAAAAACTGGAGGCCACATCTGGTGCTGATGCAGATACTGCTGCTGTTGATGCTGCTGCACCTCATGTCCGACCAGAGACTCTTTATCCTGAGTTTGATCATTATTGGCTGCATTGTCCCATTTACTGCCAAGCACTCCCGGTCCAGTTTGGCTAGGTTTCACTCCACTGATACGAATGCAGGGGGGACGAGTTGATTTCACTGTTTGTGCTGTTTTGAGCTCAAGGTTGTTCATCTCTGTGTCTCTCTTCAGAATGGGACTCAGCGTTGGATGGTTTGTCTGGTCCTGTCTTAGAGTTTGTGTGTTTTGGTCTTGACTCAGCCTCTGGGTTTGAGTTATTTGGTCTTGGCTTGTAGGGGTGATTGAGCTCAGCAATGAAGTGACAGAAAAACTAGGACCTCTTGTAGAGGTTGTCTCATTTCGAAAATCCCTGGTGCAAGACTCCAATCCTGTTTTTTTTGGCAGAGTTTCTTGGTTATGACGGCTATTCAAGTAACTATCCAGCATGTTCTCACTGATATTAATACTGGCTCTAAAACTACTACTCCCTCCACTCATCTCATCTCCAAAGCCTCCAGTGTATTTACTACTATGTCCATAGTCGATCACCCTAATTGCTTGGGGAATGGTAGGGGCTACTTCTTGTGGACGTTTCATTACCCCTCCAGAAACACTCAAAGGGTCTAAAAAACTAATGTTCTCTCTAGGGGACTGGGGACTCATAACTGTCTTATTGACTGCTGCTGCAGCTTTCTGTTTGCGAAAGTCACGTAGCAGGAATGGTAAATTGGCTGGGGTAATTTGATCATCAGGATAGGCACAGAAAAACTCCATGTCTTCCTTGGTGAGGCCAAAGCGCTTAAGGATGCACGTAGTAGATTCAGAGGTATCTTTCGGTTGGGTAGAGTTGGTGGCAGTTGATGAGTAATGCTGTCTGGATTCTGAATAATCCTGTAACCTTGGAACAGAATTCATACCATCCTGTCTTGCACTGGAAGTATTACAACTGCCATCACTGCCACTTATGAAGCTAGAAAGTTGGGGGGAGTGGGATAAAGGCACCTTTTGTATTGAAGAGGAGGATGAGGATGAATATGAATTTGAGGTGGCAACACCAGATGGTGTCTTGTGGCTCTTAAACCAGTCTGAAGAGTCACGAGCAATTTGCTCATCTGAGGGCTCAGCAAAATGCCGTTTAGATGCAGAAACTGAAGACATAGGATAGGGTCTCATCCCTGTGGCAAAGGAATACATATCATCTCTGGAAGTCTTCATTAGCAGAGAGTCCTGGTGTGTGGCCTGCCGCTCATTTGGCTGCTTTGACTGATTATGGAATCTAATCTCGTCTCTCGCTCTGCTGATATGACTGTCTATGGTATGTTCCATTTCTGTGGACAACATAGATGTACTCTGCTCAGGCCTGTAAGCCATGGACTCAGAAAGCATTGAAGAGTCCAGCTCCCCAGAATTACTGAGAGTCCCAAAATGCACCCTGAATGACCTTAGGCTTGACTCAGGATCCAGGTGCCTGGATGAACCGAGAATTTCCATCCCTGCCTCAGTACTAGTGAGCCTCTCTGTGAATCTCCGAGTCCCTGAACCATAAGGGTTGTATGGTGGATAGGCCATTGTGTTAGCAACCTTCAAAAGAGACTGATGGCTGTAGCAGTAGGAGAGGAAGATATTGCTTCTCTACACAAGGGTGGCACTTTAACCTAGGCCAGCTGCAGAAGAGTAGCCCGCTGAAATATCAGGAGCGAGTTTCCTGTAAGCCCTTCAATCAGGGGACTCCTTAGGGGCAGGATAAGTTGCACAATGGTCCACTAGCAACACCAAGCTGAAAAAAATAGCAAATACAAAAAAGGGAGAAACATATTCAATGAGTCTCTTGATGCATGCTCAATAATTCAGGTAAGGGAATCACAAAAAAGAGGAATCAGTTCAGCTGGATAAGAAGTTTATCCAGAAACGTTTTGTCACTCAAACAGATGACATCTTCAGTTTGAAGATGACTGATGATGTCCTCTGTTTGAGTGACGAAACATTTCTGAATGAACTTTTTATCCAGCTGAACCGATTCCCTTTTTTGCTATTTAATAAGACTGGACCTCAGAACTTAAGAAGCATAAAATCATCAACTCCACCAGCTCCTTAATCTCACTATAGATCATAATGTCATCCGCAAACATCATAGTCCACAGAAACGCCCGTCTAATCTAGTACATCAACCCGTCCATTACCATTGTAAACATGAAAGGGCTCAGGCTGCAATCCCATCTCCGCCTTGAACCCATCTGTAATTCCTACTGCACACCTCAGTAATGTCACACTACCTTCATACAAATCCTACACAACTCTTACAAACTTCTCTACTACTCCTGACTTCCTCATACAGTAACACATCTCTTCTCTAAATCCATCAAGACACAGTGTAACTCCTGACCTTCTCTGTATTTTTCCAATCTAGTTAAAAACTCCACTGCCATCTCTCCTAAACAAACCCACAAGTATGTCACCTGGGCCCACTGCCTTTCCAGTCGTCGTCCACTTTCATCATTACTATAAAGCTCACTGAAGCACATTTGCAATTTGTGATGATGGGGAATACAAATTAAATGTATCTGACTTTAGTGTTTAAACCTATTCCCAGTTTATCACCCTATTTTTAAAAAAGCACACTTTTGTCCAATGTTGGCACATTTTAACCATTTATAAACAACATAAAAAGTCCTAGATACACAGTCCACGTTAAACATCTGAACTAAATGCCAAAGCAACATAAAACGACTATATGCTAGCACTACTTGGATTATTATCCAACCAGAAGTGTCTTGCCGAAGAGTATACCCGTGTCCGGCGCTAACCGAGTTTAACCCTTTACAAACAAAATAAAAAAGCCCTATATAGTCATTCCATGCTAGACATTTCAGATAGATCCCAAATCAACACAAAATCATTGAATGCTGTCAATACTTACAGTTTATTGTATGGTCTTGCGTTCACTGACAACTTGAAGTTGGGTCGCAGATACGGTATTGGTGCTGAATTTAACGGAAAAATAAAGCCCAAACATCCACACGTAGCTACAATATTATCCAAATAGGACACGGTCACCACAAATAATAATGGCTAACAGACAAGAATGCCTGAACAAAGGCCAGATAATACTACGCTGTTAACCAAACATTTACTGTCGACATGAAATAGAGGCACTTTCCCATGTGGAAGTGCAGATGTGAGTATCTCGATTTTGGCTAGCAAAACCGATTATCGCGATTCAAAGTTTTCTTCTTCTACTGCTTCTCTCCCTTTTCCGCTTCCGGTTCTTATTCTTTCTCCTCGTTTCCTCCTCTTCTTCTTGTCCTTGTTCTTCTTGTTCTTGTTCTGTTCTCATTGTTCTCATTGTTCTCATTGTTCTTGTTCTTCTTGTTCTTGTTCTTATTGTTCTTGTTCCGTTCTCCTTTTTCTTGTTCTTCTTGTCCTTGTTCTTCTTGTTCTTGTTCTGTTCTCCTTGTTCTTGTTGTTCTTGTTCTCCTTGTTCTTGTTCTTGTTCGTGTTCGTGTTCTTGATCTTATGCTTGTTGTTGTTGTTGATGTTCTTCTTCTTCACCTCCTACTCCTTCTTCTTCTACGTCTCGATATCCAACATCAGTTTAATTGGGGGTTGGGGAACAACGATTTAGTACGTCTTAATGCATGCTCAATAATCCAGGTACGCACACAAAAGGTGACTCGGTTCAACTGGACCCTTCATTCATTCATTCATTCATTCATTCAAGTTTTATTCAGAAATGTTACTCAGTCACACAGGTGACATCTTCAGTCTGAGCTGACTGCAGGCATGCCTTATTGACAATACAGGTGCATGGCAACCAAAAGAAGGAGTGGTTTCATATGTAAATTAGCAACTGACTAGACATTCAGTGGTAATGAGTACTATTCACAGAGGACTGGGGAATAATTGCAATTACAGCAGTTGTAAGGTGATGACAGAAGTACTCCACCATACTCCGCCCTTTGTTCAAGGATGGTGGTTCCCTCTTCGCATAGATGGCCTTCGCGTTAAAGAGGCTGTACATCATTAGTACAATGTGGAGCAATGGGAGGCTTCACAGTCAGCTAACAATAAGTTAATCAGCCACTAAACAGTGACAGAGCTCCGGTAATTGTGTACAGAATAAGATTATACATGTCCATAAATACAAGTTAAACACAGGAAAATATGTCCCCATAATAGTGTGTGTGTGTGTGTGTGTGTGTGTCCGTCTACCCTAACAAGAATGTATTATAGCAAAACAGAAACCAGTAAGCTTTTAATACCAAACTCTTGCCCTGTGCCTGGAGCTTCTATACATGAACACATAGAATCTGTTCGTAGATTATCTCCATCACAGCAAACACCCGTGATATGGGATGAAGCATTCAAATTCTATGTAAAATCTGAGAGTCAAGCTTATCAAAAGCATAGAAGAAATAATTATATGGGATCTTTTACTTCTTTTCATGAATAAACAGGATGAAAACAGAAGTGTTGCATTTGTATTTGTGCTGTGAGTCGATCAGCTTGAAAATCCATTCGTGAAGGGGACTCGGCTATCCCCAGTGCGTTGCCACAGACACATTCTGCACGGTGAGCCAGAGCAGATGGATTTACAGTGCCACCAAATGTGCCGGAGAGCTCCAACACTGATTTGTATCTGAATCAACTCTGCTGACATTCCTACAGATGAGGCCTCAGACATTCCTGCTGAAAGTGTGACGCTTGTCAAACAAGCTTTTCACCCAAGTGCTATGAGTTTGGGTATGAAGGAAAAGAGCATGATGAGTAAATCACTGTGTTTATTTCTGAACATGATGGAGGACATTTCTCAAAAAGACCAATACTGCCTCGGTTTTTCCACACATTACAGGAAATCTGGAAAGAGAGAGAGAGAGAGAGAGAGAGAGAGAGAGTACCTCCACCATGTGTTGGTATGGTTTGGATTGTTGATTGTATGCTTGCATGCCTGACCCCAATAGAAAGGGCATTGTGTGCACAGTGTGTGTGTGAATGTGTGTGTGTGTGTGGGGGAGAGAGAGAGAGAGAGGAGAGAGAGAGAGAGAGAGAGAGAGAGAGAGAGACAGAGAGAGAGAGAGCAGGTTACTGGCCCTTTAAGCTGTCTGTGATTGAAGGGACGGAGTGTGTGAGTGCATGAGTCAGCTGGTCCCCTATC
>OMLC01042411.1:0-25778 GCA_900302585.1 Regalecus glesne
TACATTTACTAAAAAAGATTAAGGAAAGAAAGGAAAGGATTCCCTTATCAGTCCCGCAAGGGGAAATTTGGATTTCTCTGCATTTTTGACCCAACCTATTGTATAGGAGCAGTGAGCTGCCAACATATGGCGCTCGGGGAGCAGTTAGGGGTTAAGTGTCTTGCTCAAGGACACCTCGACATGCTATACGCAGGACCGGGGATCGAACCTGTAACCTTCCGATTGCTAGACGACCGCTCTACCCACTGAGCTATGCCGACCCGTGTGTTGGAAAATGACAACGTTTCAGGATTCAAACTAGCTAACTAGGAGCCGCGGTAGCTTAGTGGAAAAGCTGGTACTTTTGGGACCTGACGAGTCAGGTGTGGGTTCAAACCCACGGCGGGGCATCAGGAGGATCATCCAGCCTTAACCCCCACCCCCCCATGTACATGTCACAAAGTGTGAGATGTAAAACGGAAATCTCCCTCCAGCATTCAAATTTGCTATTTGGCTACGCTAACGCAAAAAAAGAAGACCAAACCTCAGGTTCAACCATCGGTCCCAAACGGCGTCTCTGTGAGAGGACGCAGTGCTGTTGGTACTGCATCACCAAGGACGGGCTGTTTTCCTTCAAACCATGTCTTTGTGTTCGCTGCCAGGTTGGCTGCTAATTGGTAGCAGACACCGGAGGGTGAATTTCACGCACTCATCTTAACTGCTAGCCTATTTATAGAGCCAACCCGGAGCATCTAACGCCGTGCTGGAGAGCCGTGCGGACCGAGAGAAGCTCCTTCAAAAGGCTGGTAGGGAAAAGCCTGTGGGAGGCATTAGAACTAAAACGCAGCTCCCAGCTAGCCCAGGCACGACGCTTCGCTTGAAAGACAAAGGAACAGATTTGCTTTATCCCAATGCAGGCCTCATTAAAACTTCAACCTCATTAAACACACTTGGGGGAGTTCAAAATTTGGCCTTTTTTGGGTGCATTTTTCGCCATAATTTGAGAGGATAGTCAGGAGAGAGACGACATGACACGCAGCAAAGGAACAGTGGCGTATGAGGAGGAGTTGAAGAAGAAGCAGAAGAAGAAGAAGAAGAAGAAGAAGTAGAAGAAGAGGCAGAAGCAAAAGAAGACGCAGAAGAAGAAGAAGCAATAGAAGACGCAGAAGAATAAGAAGACGCAGAAGCAGAAGCAGACGAAGAAGAAGCAGAAGAAGCAGCAGCTTCATTCGTTTGTAATTGTAGATACAACAAAATCTGTTCCCTGTATTCAAAACATCCTGTTGAATAGGAGCAGTGAGCAGCTGCAGTGCCTGGGGACCAACCAATCCCAGTTATATTTCCTACTGCCTTGCTCAGGGGTGCAGGCTGTACTATAAACCCTACCATGGTGGGAGGAAACCGAAACACCCTGAGGAAACCCACACAGACACAGGGAGAACATACAAACCCCACCCAGAAAGGAGCTGGGATGGGATTCAAACCCAGGACCTTGCTGTGAGGTAACAATGCTGACCACCGTGCATCTACGCCCCCCTGATAGCTGGTCGCCATATAACAATGTCCGATGGACAGCTAGCTTAACTTAATGCAACTTTTTTGTGATGGGTTTTATTCCCTCTCATTGACTTACCCAACACCGGAGAGGAGACGGCAGAAGAGGAAAGTGCTGTAGCCCTGGACGAAGGACGAGAAGAAGGAGAAGACACTGTTGATGGAGAGAGAGATGAGAAGAGACTGCCGACGGCCTATCCGGTCAGCAAGGCCACCCCACAGGAAGGCCCCGACCATCATCCCTAAATACACAATCAGACCTGCAGAGACAGAGAGACATGCTGTTCAGTGTCATGCCAATCTAGTAAAGCACTACTGTGAGGAAGTTCCTCACAGTAGTGAAGCCCAGGTCTGTTTTCACACATCACTATCAGTCCCCATGTTATGGAGGTGGACACAGACCTAGATTGGTAGGTTTCTTCAGGGTGAAGATGATGCACACAGAAGCCCACACTAGTTCACCATGTGAATCTGTACGGGCATCCCACCACCCATGAGAGGTCCTAATTGCAGTGATGGGAGACACTAATGGGTTCAGGCCTTTTGCTGAGCTCTCATGAACGAGCTTAGCTCCAATTCTCTCCTCAGCACCACTGACCCAAATCACGACCCCAGCTCTACTGAAGCCCGCAAATTTCTATTTCTCTGCATGTGAGGTGAAGTTCTTCAACCCCTGTGTATGAGGACCACATCCAATGACAGCTTTTTATTTCCCACGTACAAATCAGAGGTCTGACATTAGGCCCTGCTGCACATTCATATCCATTCTATTTATATCTTTTGGAGATTGTCTTGTGATTGTGAAGCCCTCCAGGCCTGAATTGGAATTCAGGGCTGTACAAATTAAATTTGACGTGACTTGAGTCTTTCATTCCTCCGGCCATTGTACTTGACTCCACTGTGGGTTCATTAGGCCACTGTCTGCCACCCTCCCCTCCTCTAGATGATATCTCAACTGAAGTCCGACAGAAAAAGAATTGACCGACTGTTGTCGACCTGCTATTTCAAGATAGTGGCTCCCGTCTGCACACCTGTCTATCACTTAAAACATTTTTTTTTTCATTTTTATCTTCACATCGCAAATCCAGACAACACACCCGAATCAGTTTGGAAACACTCGGATAGAACCCTGTTGCACTCCTATGTGATAATGTCAGACATCCCACCCTGCAAAGACTCATTTCAGGGAGATAGTGTACCCCCTCCCCCTAAAAAAAAAAAAACACAAAAAAACGGACTAACTTTTGAGAAAGCTGGTAAATCTACTTAGCACAGAGAGAGACCAATCAGGATGCTCTTTGTGCAACATCTGCCACTATCTCTCTTTACCACTCGCTCATTCTTTAAAAAGATCATCAGTTTCTGGATGTGCGGGAGGTTCCGGAACATCAGGGGGGGGATGGGATGTCTAAAATGTCACCACTTTCTCCAGCAAAACCCAAAAAGGGAACCTTGGTCGATGTCAGGGTGAAAACTCAAAGTGAGCAAGGCCTGTTTGTTGAGGTCACTTACCCAGCATGCTCTTGTTGGGCTCGGACAGACACATGTCCCTCTCAGCGCTGGGCAGGACGAAACCTACCACAAAGATCTCCACCCCATCCGCCATGAGCGCCAGCCCCAACACAAAGTAGAGCGTCCACTGGAACTTCCCATGACCACACTCTTGTAAGATAGTCTCGTACTGTTGAGCCAGCTCCTCCTGGTCCTTCCTCCTCTCTGCCTCCGACACTCCTCCATCTCTGAACTGCGGCACGCTAACCCCGACTGAACCGGGGCCTCCAGCCAGGCTGCCCTTGCCAGAATCGGCTCTGGGGATGCCTTGATACTCTCCCTCGTATATCTCATCATCCTCATCGTGACCCTCCGTGGAGTCGCTGTGGCCACCCTCATCGTCATTGGCCGCCTGGCTGTCTCCGCGGTAGTAGCCTCCGTCCTGGCTGCCTTGCATGGGGTAGTCATCATCCTCGTCCTCCTCGAAGCGGCTGTAGGAGCGTTTGCTGTACTCATCGCTCACCCGGTCCACACTGCGCCCCACCTTCTTGGAAGCTTGCCGCTTGACTTCTTTGGCAATGTCTTTGGCACCTTTGATGAAGGCAGTCCGGTTCTGATAGCCGTCCTCCATGGTGGAGAGGTTCGGGGTGCTGCTGGCGCCTCACAAATGTAGGGGGCTGACCTTTTAGATCACTTGACTGAGAAACGGAAGCTCCCGTGTCTGGAAGGAAGATGGACATGGAGATTAAGAAGAAAGCCATTGTATTTGTTGTTTTAGGTTTGACCCATCCTACTAAACAATAGGAGCAGTGAGCAGCTAAAGACCCCAGGGACCACCTCCAGTTATTTTTCCTATTATCTCACACAGGGGTGTAGGGAGGAGTATTAACCTTAGCATCCATGTCTTTTGGATGGTGGGAGGAAACCAGAGCACCTGGACCTGAGGGGGGATTGGAACCCAGGACCTGTGTGCTCTGAGGTATTCAACCCATCCTACAGTATAGAAGCAGTGAGCAGCTGCAGTGCCCGGGAAGTCATCAGGTGTTTCAAATACCTTTCTAAAGGGCACCTCAACATGCCATTTTGAAGGAATTGGGGATTGAATCACAGACTTTCCAGTTAGCGGATGGCCCACCCTACCTCCTGAGCCTGTGTTTTCAAGAGAAAAATCCAAATCTGCCAAGACCACACATGGAGTTCGGTCGCTTCCTTGGAAACGCCGTCAGACACCAGTGAAAATGCACCATCCATTACCCTGCTGTGAAACAAGGCAGTCGACATCAGACAGGCTCGTATGTAGGACTGGGATCAGACCGTTTTCCATGTTTAGGAGGATAAGAGCGAGACTCACAGGGCCAAGTCTCAAATAAAGCCTCACATGCGGTGATTTACAGCTTGATATATATGATGGTACATCTATTATGCAACAGGTGGATCCTAAGGGCCCTGCTCACCCTCCTCCAGTCCCCCTAACGATAAAGAAAAGCCCCATGAGAGCAGGAGGCTGAGCTACAGCTCATCCAGACCTGAGCTGTGATTTCCCCCTCTACCCATCCAGTGACGTCTATTTGAGGACCGTCTCCGAGCCTCGGCCTGCATGATGCATCACTTTAACAGTGAGGGCCACATGAGGCGGGGGGAGGCCGCAGGATGAAGAGGGCATTTCCACTCTCCCTCACATGTCTGTGGAAGATGGCACCGCTGCAAACGAAGGCAGACAGCCTCGTTGACGCATCATGAGGCTGGTAACGGAGCGTCTACAGGTCCCTCCAAACGCGCACCCCATGCAGCTGGCTGCCAACACAAACGCACACAAATCGCAAGTGCACGTTTATTACCCTGCAACCCCTTCACGGTGGGCTGGTGAAGCCCCTCTCTTGCATGGATCAACCCAGTATTTCAGTCCCAGCTCGGTTCTGGTGTGCCACTGGTCTTGATTGATGGTGGAGATAAAAACAGCCTCATCGACGATACCCCACCTGACTCCGTACTGACGGGAGAAAAACACCCTCCATCACCCACACAAGCCCGGTGTCTGCCAGCCCTGTGGCCCGATCCACGGAAATCACGCCGCAAGAGAATTTCTCTCGACTTGGTGACGGATTGTTCCAGGGCCCTTATTCCATCTGCAGCTCGGCTTTAATTGCCGTGTAGAGCAAACGGCAGCAGAACACGCCCATCGAGCGTCTTATTCCCCAAGACGTCTCAATGCATGCAAGCTGTCGCTTTGCAAATAACGGATATTGAAAGATAAATGGAGCCAAACGGGCTAATTTGACGCCAGAGGACTCGGTCTCACCTTTAAATCCCGCAGCGTTGAATGGATGGATGCCGCCTCTAGACCTCGATCCCCGCGTTTCCCGGACGAAGGATGGTGATGCTGCGCGCTGCTGTGAAAACCGAGTGACGGCTCCGGTGCAGCGTGTGGACGAGCTCCACGCCACCCCCAGTGATCTACAGTGATGCCAGCGACGTCAGGAAGCCTACACACTGCGCAGGGATCCCCTCCCCCATGCAACCCCCCCTTAAAAGAAACCCATTAACGCTTTTTTATCTGTCTATCCTGGAGGAGGAGGAGGGGGGGTGTTTATTGGTAGACATCCACACAGTCTGCACAGGCTTCCTTGCTTGCTCAGGGCTTTGCCCTGATGACCACTAACCTCCACACACACACACACACAAACACACACACACACACACACACACACACACACACACACACACAGTCTAAAATAAACCCCTGACCGTGACTTTGGTGCAGCACCTAATTTACTCCCCTCTCGCTTCCCTTGACGTCTACGTAAGGATGAATTCGACGTGATCGCAGCTGCGAGGCCCACAGACTCAGACGTTTTCACATCAATGTGGGCAAAAAATTTGCGGAATATTCGCTGAAATTCTCCCGCGCTTCGGGGCCTGGCGGGCTGCACCTGTACTCATGTGGCGCGTCGAGTGATGAATATCAGATTACATGTGCACGAGGCCGAAAATGTGTCCCCGAGTGCACACCTGACTCCTGTTGCCATGCCAACCACTTGCTCGCCTCCATCCTATGTATTGCATCAGGACCTGCGAAAGAAACGTGAGCTTCCTTTGACAGCCAATGATGTGATCACCTGGATTCTATAAATAGGGGACCTCTATTCAGACCAGGCATTTGCATTGAGTTCAGGGGAGGCTTTGCTCCACCGGTCCAGTTCTGACCCACAAAGCACCGGTGACTGGAGATCTTATCATCTCTGTTCATCTCAACCTTGGGGTCGGTTTGAGTGTGACACCGCACCACTGTTGATAGGCTAGCTAGGGGCTTCAGATGCTCATCATTGGCAGATTACTATCTTTCCTGGCTATACGTGCAGGGATGCATTCGGAAGTACAATTGACATTGCTTTACTCACATGTCTGGTCGGGTTGAGCCTGATGCTAAACCACCCTCTCCGTTACCGGACTTGAGCAAGGCACTGAACTGTACCATTAACCACCAGGTCTGAATGGATTCAAAAGCCCCGTGTCAGCAAACGTCACCTTGCCAACACTGGCAAGGCCCTGATTCTGTTGTTCTGAAACTCAGCCTGTCCCAGATAAGATCTGCCGGGAAGAGGAGGAAGTGAATCTCTCTAACAGAAGAGACCAGCCATCTTGCTCTATAATGGAGATCCTCCATACAGCTCAATGCTTCCTGTGAGCCCTGTGGTGAGACAAGTTTGACAGGATGTTAACATGTTGGTGTCACCTAGATGTGTTGAGACCAGATTTCAGGTGTTTAGGGGACCATTGTTTGGCACATACCAAATGATAACCCGGTAGGGTCCACACATGGATTAAGCCTGCTTCTTCATTCTTGTAACAAGACCTTTTCCCCATTTCAACTATTGCTAAAAGAATAAAGGTGCTGTCCTCAGCTTGCTTACTGGTAGCCCGTCGGGTCAGATGATGACAACCGTCCACGTCAACTTTGTAATACCGAACTCAGAGGTGGACACCTACACAAGGAGGTTCTCAGAGTGCCACAGGGGGTGCAGAGTCCTCAGTAGCACTGTCTTCACCATGACAAGTTGGTCCCGGTGCCAAGGAGTTATGTCCAAGACAACCAGTCACTCGACATGACTGCAGGAGGCTGCTGTAACTTCAGACTATCAAATAATTACCTAACATGTGTTGTCAAATATCTCTCAGGGTGTGTGTACTCCCCAAACCTTTGTCTCAACAGACTTCCCACAAGGCATGGATGCCATGAACAGCCTCTGGGGCTGGTTTATTCAGAAACGTTTCATCACTGAAACAGGTGACTTAAGATGTCACCTGTTTGAATGACAAAACGTTTCTGAATAAACTTCTGATCCAGTCGAACCGATTCACCTCTTTTTGAGATTCTTTTAAATGGATTATTGAGCATGCATCAAGACATGTGGAAATTTAGTTTCTAGAAACCTTAACGAACGAAAAATTAGTGGCCCCCGAGTTTCCATTGATATAAAACTAAAACTTTGACCTTTGTGTATCCCTGAAAATCATTCTGGCCATTTAATGGACAGGTCAGTGTTCAACCAGAAATATAGATGAACTCAGCTTTTTTTTCCTCATCAACCTCATATCCGAAGTCAGGTTGTGGATCTGCTGAAGCCTATCCCAGCACTCATTGGGCGGAAGT
Organism: Regalecus glesne; assembly: GCA_900302585.1. Lineage (NCBI taxonomy): Eukaryota > Metazoa > Chordata > Actinopteri > Lampriformes > Regalecidae > Regalecus > Regalecus glesne. Next base: position 7,676 of record OMLC01042411.1, read on the forward strand.
CGGAGAATTACTCTGGACAGGCCCTTTAAAAAGGAAATAGATGCAGCACTTGTATTAAAAACTTTATTCCTCACAGCTCTGGGATCTGTACAATGACAACAAAAGATACAAAGTGATGGTTAAAAAAAAAATCAATTTTATGAACATAAACCAGAGTGGATCTGGAAAAAACAAAACACAGAACCAATAAAAGGGGATTATCTTGCTGCGGCCTCAGCAGGCTATGGCGGCATCGGTCCTCTCATGGGAACCCGCGGTGGTGGGGCGCCAGGGGGCCTTGGGGGCATGGGAGGCCCCCGCTGAAAGCCGAAGGGAGGTGGGCGAGGAGGACCAGTGCCGTAACCAGGGGGAGGCATGGGGGGTGGTGGTCCTCTCATACCCGGATGCATGGGGGGACCTAATGATCATGTGATGGGTAAGGAGAGAAGGGGTCACTCAACACATCTGCCTGCACACAGAATGCTACGGGTAATCAGATTAAGGCAGCCATTAAGAGTTAAATCAACAAGGTGTCTTCATGCAGAGGTGTGATCCAGTCGAGTGCATGCAACTCTACATTAGAAGGTTGTTGGAATTTTTAACAAAATGTCATCATAAAGAGACAATTTGGTGTCAATCACATCCTAAATGTTAGCTGAAAAAATAAGGAACAACAAGGTTGACCGGTACCACTCATTCTGACGGGTGAGAATGTTCCACAGCATAATGTGTGTTAAGATTGAGTGAACATTTCAGATGTCCCTTGTTGACATTTTATCTGACCAGTTGTACAATGATGGTCTTTCACTCCTGTCAAGTCGGGTGTTTTATTCTAAGGCTTAAAATTGTTTTTGATTTATAAAGTGAATGAGCAGGCAAAGTACTCACCCATAGGGGGTCCATATGGTCCTCTTGGTGGCATGCCCATGGGTGGCGGCATGCCGGGTGGAGGTGGTGCCCGGTGCTGGTTAGCTCCTGGAGGACCAGGTGGTGGGGGCACCATACCAGGTGGTGCAGGAGGCGGCATGGGTATCTGTGGCATACCTGTGGAACGGAGATTAAAATCACACATTCTCGAGTAACTACCTGATGCCTCATGAGTTTCATTACATTACACCTTTACTGTGAGGGGCCACATTCACACAGCGTAGAAGATTATAGATCGGAGACGTTCCATAAATGATCCATGTTACTGGGATCATAGAGTTTTCATGCTTCAGACTGTAATATTTTAAAATCCACAATTGCAGAGGGTTTAGTTATATGTAGTACAGGTTTGACAGGTGTGAATCTGTATTGGAGAATAACAGCACTAATACTTTGAACTGTGACCCAATTATACAATTTCCAAAGTGTTATTTTATTTTACCTGGATGCATGCCGCCTGGGGGGAAGGGAGGTGGTCCAGGAGGAGGACCTGAAGTACCAGACTGTGGTACTTGTGCCCCAGGATTTGGGGGCATGGACATGGAAGGGGGCATCCCTGGGGGTATTGATCCCGGAGGAGGAACGGGTGGAAAAGACACGGGAGGAGGCATACCTGTGTGAAGAAGGAAAAAGTTTAAATCAAAAACCATTCAGTCTACATTATTTCCTGTTCATTCACTTTAGAGGTTGATAACCTGAAGTTCCATCATAATAGATAGATTTCTATTGAATCTGAATCTAACTCTAATGCAACTATAATATGGATAAATGCACCAGGTGAGAATGACCAGAGGCTTCGGTACATTATTACCCCACTCCATCGTTACACATGGGGTATGATATGTACTGTGTAATGATGGCCACAATCAAATACCCATTCAGTGAGATGCAAGAATATTTACATTAGAGGGGCCTCTGGTGGCGTAGGGGGTTAAGGCACCTGTGTTCAGTGCATCTCTGTGTCATGCAGTTGGGTGTTCAAATCCCGGCTGCGTTAGTGGGGCATAATTGGCTAATTGGCTCGTTCGGACGCTTGCGGTTAAGTGAACGGAAAGTACTCTTCTTTCTTCTCCTCCTTTCGCCTCCTCTCCTATGAAATAGCGAGGGCTAGTCATCACGTGACTTGGAGGACTCGTATGCTACGGCTTGCTCGTCCCGGTCAACGTTCTAGAGGGGTATCAAAGCGACTGACCCAGCAGTAGGCAACTCAGGGAATTTGGGTGTGAAAAAATAGGGGGAATACATTTTTCTAAAAAGAGTACATAGATTTAGAGGATGTATAGAGTACAGATGCTAAACCAACCTATCATGTGGCATTACAGCAAATATGCTAAGCTAATGAGCTGATCAATTGTTAGCACATCATTTTGGATCCTAATGTTAACAAGATAACAACCCAACGTGATAATAAAATGGCACAAACAGTTGTCCTGATTTCTCAGGCTTACCAGGCATTTGCATTCCTGCCCCCAGTGTAGTGAGGACTGGTGTGGGGACGGAGGGTGGTGGTGGTGCATCTGCGAACAACTGATGGGGCCTGTCAGCCTGGGAGAGAGGGTTCTGGGCTGCGAGGAGACGCTCAGCAGCCGAGCCGTGTCGCTCTCCTTTAGAATCTTTCTTAAACGCATAGGACACTGTGATAGGCCTGTTACAGAGGTACTGACCATTCATAGCCTCAATGGCAGCGTCTGATGCATCAAAGCTGGCAAAGTTGATAAAGGCATAACCCTTGGAGTTGCCAGTATCTGGGTCACGCATGATTTTGGGTGTCTGGAGGATCACACCAAAAGCACTGAATGTGTCATAGAGAAGTTTCTCATCGATCTCTGGGTCCAGGTTGCCAATGAAGATGTTAGCGCCCACATCCAGGTTTTTGTTATGCGCAGAGGCTTTGTTGACACGTATGGGTTTCCCATAGAGCTTTATCATATTCATAATTTTGATGGCATAGTCGGCATCTTCTTCACTAAGGAACTCAACAAATCCATAGCCTGGGGTGGAGAGAAAGAGTATAGGGATTATTTTACCACAAGAACCTCATTCCAAAAAGGAATGCTTGTGGAGGGTGATGAGACCTAATATCATGCTGAAATATGGTGACTTGCAAAGAGCTGCTCTCACTTTTTTTGCTTGTTTTCGTGTTATTTGTCACTTAAGTTACACAAAATCCATCTAACACAATTATCTATGCTTGCCGTAACTGGACATAAGATTAGATGTTCTCAACTGCTAGAAGTCACGGGACTTGCCAAGAGAGATTGCCTACAACAAAAAGGTATCACCATGGAGTAATGGCTGGAGACAGCGCTAATTGGCAGGGCCAACGAGGTGACTCCCTGAGGAGGCGATGAGGACACCCTACCTGATTCCGGGCATACTGCTGTCTAATGTCCTGTCCTACAACAAAGCTGGATGAATTTCTTTGACAAATAAGCTCTCAAATGGACATGAAGGACTGTTGTGTTCTGCTTTTACAGAGACTTGGCTGGGTCCTAACACACTTGATAGGGGTATATCTGTACACTACATGGACTATTCCATCACAACAGCTGGCATGGCAATGCGAGGTGGTATATGCTTTTTTATTAACAATTCATGGTGCAATGGTGTGGAAATAGTCACTCAGTCATGTTAACCAGTGTTGTTAGAACAACAGACTATTCATGCCCCTGAGAGTTCTCCTGCTTGTTAAGTGGTCTACTTACTGCTGCAAGGTACTGCTGCAGTGGCACTGAAAGAATTGTATGAAGCCATTAGCAGGCAGGATAACTTGCACAACTCTGGCTATTTCAATTGTGTGTGCATATAAGGGGACTTTAACCACTGTAACCTGAAATGTGTGCCACCAAAATGTCACCTCCCCAACCAGAGGCAATAACACTCTTGAACATTGTTAATCAAAGGCCTAGGCAGATTGAAGGGCTATCCCAAAACCTTATTTTGGGAGTTCCAACCACCTGTCAGTGCTGCCGCTTCCTGCCTACAAGCAGAAGGTAAAGTGCATAGCCCATTGTGAGAACAGCACAGTACTATACTACAGAAAAAAAAAAGTTTTGTATCACCAGATTGGTCAGTCTTTAAAGATTTAGTCTTGTTTGGACAAGGATGCTTACTTGGTCATGTTAGAATCTGTCTGGATAACTGTGTCCCAGTACAGACTATCATACTCATATTCCTACATCAACATCAATTTTTAACAAGATGACAAAAATCAGTCTTGGCAACTGGAAATTTTAGATTGAGTCCTCCTAAACCATTAAGCATGCCAATACTCACCTTGATGTTGGCCAGTTACCCTGTCTTTGGGCATGTGTGTGTTGACGACAGGCCCAGCCTGCAGGAAAAGCTCCCATAGTAGAGGCTCCGATACTTTCTCATCCAAGCCACCCACATACACAGTGGCATCTATATGAGATGATGAAAAAGACGTACAAAACAAATTTGGTAAGGTTTAGCTACATATTTGGTGCCTTTAGTTATTGTTTTAAACTACATACTACAGACTAATCCTTGCTAAATAAGATATAATTAAGATGTAATATTTCAATGGTTCTCCACCCACGATATTTAAATGAGAAAGTAACAAAGAAAGGAGGAAAGTCAGATTAATGAAACCATGAAAATGTGAGTTGAAGTTAAATCGGTGAACGTAGGGTAAACTTTGTTGAATTTCTATTCTTTAGGTAGGAGGGTAAACACCAGCGTTAGCTTGTTAAGCTAAACGTTAACCACTGTAACAATTTCAGTTGTCAGGTCGTCTCCAAGACTTTTAAGATCCCTTTTTTTAAAATAGCTAAATATGTAGAAAGCACATAAAAAAATATGCAAAGGAGCAACAAATAAGTTAAAGAAATCGTGCTTGGCATTGCTAACTCGGCAGCAAAGCCAAACAAGCGAGAAGAGGGTATGTCCCCATGTGATCTCCCGGTAGACAAAGTCCCAATTTAATCTTCTGGTTAGTGAAGAACAGCCAGGGAGAGGGATTAAGAACGCAGGCACAAAAAAATCATCCAAGGAACTCTAGAAAAATCAAACTTTTCAAAAGCCAAGGCTCGTTAAGACGTTCCAACTGTTAACTTACCTTGGTTCCGTTCGGATATTGGTCCCGCCGCCATGATACACGAACACAAACGAGTGACCTGTGACGCAGCTCCACTTCTTCTTCTGGTGGTCTTATTGGCGGTTGGCAAATTGCTTTCAAGTGCAATACCGCCGCCATTGATCTGGAGGGTGAGCTAAAGGGCTACCCTCCTTCAAATAAATAAAAATAAAAATAAATAAACCCAATAGTCATAGCGAAATAAAACGAACCACAATTAAAAGAAATAAAATTATACCAATGGTTGGTGGCAGCATGTCAGAATAGTGGTCAGCACTGCTGGCTCACAGCAAGAAGGTCCTGGGTGTGAATCCCATACCAAGTCCTTTCTGTGTGGAGTTTCCATTTTCTTCCCCGTGTCTGTTTCCTCTCATCAATCAAAAAGACATGCATCCATTATCAACCGCTTATCCGAAATCGGTTCGATGGGGAACCTGAGCCTATCTCAGTCCTCAGTGGGTGAAAGGCATGTTACATGTTAGGGTTAATTCTCCTGCCTGTACACCTGAGCAAAGAAAAAGGAAAAAGAAGAACTGGAGTTGGTCCCTGGATGCTGTAGCTAGTCACTGCTCCTATACAATAGCATGAGTTGAATGCAGAGAATAGATTTCATTGTATGCATGTACAGTGACAAATGAATGAAATCTCTTCTTCTTTCTCAAATTCTATCCATCATTCCTGACTATCTTAAAGATATATAAGATATTCCTTTATTAGTCCCACAGGGGGAAATTACGGTGTTACAGCAGCAAAGTGGAAAGCACAGTAAGAGAGGCATCGAATATTTCAATTAAAATATCTTCATTTCAAAGATAATTCAACAAAAATATCTCGATAATGAATCCAACAAATACTATATGTTGGAAAAGGAACAGGAGGAAGTTATGACTTTCAACTTCCTGTGCCCTCTCTGATGCTCAGTTAATAAACCTAGGAAGGTCCAAACTTAGGCTTTGATATATCAGAGTAGGTCATTGAAAATATCTCTCAGAAATTATTCGACGAAAAACAATAAAAGTAATAAAAAGGCTTCAAAATTAACAAGGATTTCCAATGATAAGAATAACCGTATTAACCATGTCTATCACGGTCATGAGAGAAGCAAAACCTCCTCCCAATCCTTGCACCTGTTTTTAAATTAACTTGAACTTTTCTCGAGTTCTTTATCTAAACTAACATGGTGGTAAGGTCAAGAGGGAGGTCCCTGATAAAGAGCAATCTAACCAAGACCTCAATGGTGGAACAGGCAAAGGACGTTGACTAACTTTAGGGAAGCATCCCAACGGTTGGGAAGGTGGATGAAGGCTTCAGTAGAGACAGACCCCCCAGTCATCTTGGACTCTTTACCACTAGATCCAGACTCAGGTCTGTGAACTGTGTGGTGGCTGTCTGTGCACCAGTCTCCCCACATTAGACAAAGTCCTGCACAGGTGTCCTCCATAAAGGGTATTTGTAGGACCTAGACCTCCTAGGAGTCATCTCATTGACCTCTGATGACTAGCCAAGTCCAAACCTACTCAGCTTCTGTCATTCAGCAAAGCCAGGTTGGCCCTAGCAACATGCAAACACCAAATAGTAAAGCTAACAAGACAATGTTCACATTCATATTGGACAGTTTATTACTGTATATAAATCTACATAACGTATAAACATGGATAAAAAGGTTTAAAATCGGACATAAAAATACATACAATTGAGGCTTTATGAAACATTTGTATAAAATAATGCTTTATAGAAAAAAACAAGAACATATAAAACCAGAAAATGGATGAATACCTCACGTATCCAGGCCAAAAGCAAAGCTCTTTGTATAAAAATGGACTTTAAAAAGAAAGAAATACAAGAGTGTACATAAGTGTAACATATTCAAATGTTGCATAAAACAAGTCTTGTTGGATATGGTATCAAAGTTGTTCATATATCAAATTAATGGCTTAAAGGTTGTGCTAATTAATCAGATATTAATGCATCTAAATAACAAGCAACAAGATGCACAAACAGACGCCACCGGATCTCGAGCCGCTCGTCTGCGATCCGGACCATGAAGTGTTTGGTCTGGTTTTGGTGAATTCACTAAATTCATGTCGTGGTCTGGTTCGAGGTCCAGGCTCCCTTTGTGGAGGTACGTAAAGGTGTGTAGAGGTGGAGTGCTTCAATTTGACAGCAATCTGGACACGATGTCATCCGTTCTCTATCGTAACTAACCAGGAGGTATGATATAAAAAATAAAAATAAAAATAAACACAAAAACCTCATCCATAAGCTGAGTTTTTAGGGCAACACCAATGAATTTTGTTAAGTTTTTAGGTTTTTCGTCAAACTTTTCAGTGAGAATTATTCGTTCAATTGTCAGAAATGATCAGTCTTGAAGCGAGACTGACTAGGATACACACCAAGTGTATCTCACCGTGTAACTACAAGTTACAATGAGGAGAATATTACCTTACAGTATAATAAGATAGTCACCTTTAAAACTAGGAAGAATAACAGTTACCTTTTTAAAGTAACGTGAAGTACAGAAATATAGTTCTAATACTGATAAACAACATAATGCATAAAAGGTACTGTAACCATCATGTAGCCTAGTGACTGATTGGAACCCAACATGTAATCTATTACTTTTGGATGTAACTTCCAATAAAGAAAGGTCATTCTAAATGTCCCCATCAGTGCCCACACGGCGTGGGGGTGGACACGGACACGGAGGGAGCTTGGGGCATTAAGGCTGGATGCTCTTTCCCGATGCCCCACAGCGGGTTCACACCATCAGTTGTCAAAGCGCGTGCTCTACCACTGAGCTACCACGACCCCTAGGATGTAACTTGGATGTAACTTCCAAAACTCATGATGAAAAGACAAAAGCAGCAGAGTCAAATTCTCAAATTATTCCCTCCTTTGGAGCAACCACTGAATGGAGTTGTGGAGTATGTGCTCTTCACCACTGCAAATGCATTTAAGCAATTTCAACAAACACCATATTCTCATCAGTATAATTTCAACTATAGCCTTCAGATTTATTCACAGTTTTGCTATTTTATTGCCAACTTCTCAGACATTGTCTGACACTGGCGTCTGCTGTTGATCAGGGAGCCAGCCCACAGGGCCAGTTTGCTTTGCCCAATGTGCCAATGTGTTTAATTCCCATGGCTCCAGCCCATCATTTCTCTTTTATTAGAGCCACATGTCGTGAACCCAGCCTTCCTTTTAATAGGGCCTCTTAAGAAGAGCCACAATACAGAGATGCCTTCGTAAAGAGTAAAATACCGTATTGAAACATCAAGAAACAGAGAGGACTTGCTCGAGGAAAGGGAAATCACAGTCAGCTGTGCTGTCAAGAGTCTGCAAGGCGTGATGTGTGGCGTTTCAGAAACACTGGTTTCAGCCCCCCTAGTGACCTACAGTACAGACAAACAAATCTGCTTCCAATATCTCAAGAGCCAAGCAATAAGTGCAAGTATTGTTTGGACGGAAATGACTCAGAGAACTTGATTCTTCCAAAACTGAACTGTGGGCTACTTTTCACCCACCGCTTCATTCAAATTTCAATACAAACATTCCTCCTCCATTGAGAGCATTTACGCACAGAGAGCAACACAATCCCTAAGAGAAGACAGACCGGTGTGAACGGAGTGTATTCAAAAAAGGAAATATGCAGAACTGTTGTTTTAAAGGTCCCTTAGTAAGCTGAAGGTGTACATTCAACCAGTCCTAGTAGAGTAGATGAGCCGTAAGAGGGACCACATAAGGAAGGTTCATGATCTGACTTGTCAGATACCTGAGCTGCTGTTAAGGCCATTTGTATAAAATCTGGCTGATGCCGTCCTACTCACCCAATTACAAGCCGATGACATTTTAGGCTACCAGGCAGTTTCAGAACTCGAGTGAGCTCAGAAATAACATAACAGGTCGAAACTATACAGAATTAAATGGCCTTGAAGGTTGTTTTTTTTTTTAACTTCTCGTGTTAGAAAGACCAGAAAAGCTTGCTTATATTAGTGATCGGAGCGTACGCATAGGGACAATTCTGTCTGCAGACTTCTGATGATCACCATGAGCAGTTTTCCATTGTGCAATACAACCTTAACCTCTCTCAGCACAACAGGCGTACTCAGAATATTTGGGTGAATACTCTTAAAACTCATGGGGGAACATTAATCTGACTTCAGCGGTCCGTAACGGGACCAGATTGGTGGCTCATACCCAAAAGCACCCAGTACATTCACTAATGAAAGACAGGCTTCGTCTCTGCGGCTCCCCAATGAATCTGTTGCACAGGAGGAGTGTTTATAACAACAATACTTTGTGGAATGCATATGCGCCGGTCGGCTTGTATGCCAAGCACATTTACAGGTGTTCTTTCTATAAAGCAAAAGCACTGCTATCCTGCAATCACTAGGCACAAAGCGGCAACGGTTACAGCGGAAATAGCTATTTACAGAAGGATGGATGTGCTTCAAAGGAAAGGTTTGAGTATCTGATCCTCACAATGTCACAAGGGATACAAAAATAAAAATAAAGAGCTGAGATTACAAGATTACCTCAGGAAAGTGTTCAATACTGGTACCAGGATTGTGGAGGCTTTTTTTTTTTTTGCCCCCTCCCCCAATGAAGACAGGTCAGTCTAGTGGGAGGGGAGGGTGGCAGCGTTGGCGGCATTGAGTTGACCTACAGCCAACATCAGGATGTCTTTCTTCTCTTTGTGAAAACGCAATTCCCTCCCCGCCAACCGTGCCTCCTCCAGCTCCCGCTCGGTTGAGGACAGCTCCTGGTGGATGGTGCCGGCGATTGACTGTTCTCGGTTCACCCAGTCAGCGGCCATTTGGGTGCGCATGTCATCATCCAGTGCCCGATGGGAGTAATGAGCCAGCACCTCCTGGGATGAAAAAAACCAAGAACAAGAGCCCAGTTGAAATAAAAATATTAAAGATGCCCACTGAACGTTGTGTCCAGATGAGCTGATTCAGCTTCTTTGTGACTTGGGTTGTGTAGCTGTCTGGCCATGATATACGTCCATATAATCACAGAATAGCTTGAATAGGTGCTTAACGCGGCCTGGACGGACAATCCCAAACAAATTATTGGGTTCCCACGTGGAACAGAAAGTAGATAAGGTAGATGGCTCATGTGACCAATCACCGTGACAATTCTTGCACATGTAAGAATTGATCTGATTGGTTGAAATCTCTGCAACCACTTCTAAAGGGTGCATTTTTGGTTATGAACAAACTGGGCGTTAGCACCACTATCACATATTTAGCTATGCAGGGGGATTGAGGAAAAGGGTTTGATGCATGCTCAGTAATCCAGGTAGGGAACTCACAAAAGGTTGAACCAGTTCATTTGGAAACTCCTCTAAGAGACTTCTTCTTCTGTCTGGATGAACTGATTCAACTATTTGTGAATGGAGAAAATAGTATTTCAACCAATAACTGTAACCAGATGCTCAAGCAGGAGTCACAAGGCTGGTTTGTTAAATTTATCAATAGAATCTGCCTCATACGTGTTAGTTTATGAACTAAGAGTCTGAGCCCCGTTTTCCCATGCAATGTAAGCAATGGAGGGAAGGAAACTTTTTTCACTCGTACATCTTGGGTGCAGGCAGACATATTGAACATACTTTGTGGTTCAAATCATGGCCAACTTAACTGCACAACCCAGTATTCCACCAAATGTCAGCATGTCTTTAATGAGATGGTAACATAATAAGCATAGCAGAAAAGGGACTCCGCGTCGTGAATCAAGTTTTACAGTGAAACGCGGAAAAACACACTGACCTGTCGGGAACACTGCCTTTCTCTCATGGCTTTGAGGCTTCCGTTCCAGTGGAGAAGCTGAAATACAGTCATCAGTTCCTGGAAAGCAGGCAAAGACAACAGGAGAAGTCAATTTAAAACAAAAACACCTTAACCCTGGATGGCGCATGATCAGTTTTCGAGCCTAGAGATTTTCCCATCAACTAATAACAAAAGAAACTTGATTTATTTTTCATTGTAAATACATAAAACAAAATACGTTCTCTGCATTTAACCCATCCTATTGTATAGGAGCAGTGAGCACCACCTGGAGACCAACTCCAGCTCTCTTCTCCTCAGAACCACAGGCAGGAGTATTAACCCTGACATGCATGTCTTTTTGATGGTGGAAGCAAACTGGTGCAGCCAGAGGAAACCCACTCAGAATGGACCTGGGACAGAATTCAAACCCAGGACCTTCTTGCTGTGAGGTGAAAGTGCTGACCACTGGGCCACTCTGCTTCTGAATGGCTCAATACTATTATCCAGCCTTTTAGTCAGGTGTGTTTTCAAAATATATGTGCAACAAATCAAATCTGTTCACGCAGGCTCTTTTTTTTGCAGGGTAACATAGATCAGACACTTTCACAGGCCCTCCATAATCTAAGCCGCTGATCCAAACGGGACTTAGATTCACAGACAGGGTGGCACAACTGTCAGAAACGCCTCACGCCAGTTAAAGTCTAAAAACCAACATGGCGTCCAAAAATAGCAAAACCGGGACGATGGAGAAGGAACGAGATCTTTCTCATTGTCTCTGTGTGGAGTGAGTAAGGGTTTCAAAGCAAAGTCCAAAACACCACAACCACAAAATGAGAACGTTCGGTAGACAGTGATGCGAGCTGTGCTTCTCCATATGGACAATATTTGACTGGACAATTGATTACATTTGATATTTCTTAAGATGCATTCACATTATTAACAATGCTAATGGAACCAAAATGTATGCCTATGTTTGAAATGTTAACATTTTTCCGCATGTGAGTCTCAAAAGAGACTTGAGAAGCCTCAAATGACCTCACTGTCTATCCGGACTGGACTGACATGATCAGAGCACCCGTGGTTTTAGCAGCAACTCAGTAGGTATCTCTGGCTTGAATCACTACCTCGGTGGAAGGGACCAAATGCCAACATGGCCCATCTAGACCGGACTGAAATGACTAAATAGCACTGAAATAAATGATATGACCTGACCTACCTTAGAAGAACCAACCCCGTCCACATGGGGCTATCAAAATAACATACACCCCTAGCATACGACCAGACTTCCCTCCTCTATTAGAGGAACATGATCCCTTATTCCAAACACCGATTGCAGTCACGCACCTGAAACTCCAGCATGGACTTTCCTTTGTTGGACTCAAGCATGAAGCGAAACGCTCCGATCCCTGTGCTGGGATTGTCGGCCTCCTCCCGGTTTCCCTGTAAATGACAGCATGGTATTAGTGAGCATGCTTTACATTGACCCAGATCCAAATGAAATTCAATTCTGAATTCACTCTGGATCTTGACATTGGATACTTAAGTTGCAGAGGAAGATTAATAATGACTGATATGTCTCCAGCAGCCATGTTCATGAACCCTGATATTCAGACATCTCTTGGAGATCGCAGTATTGTGGGAATCATGTAATTCTGGAGAGGAGACACCTATACTAAACGGATCATTGGACCTACACATCATCTTTCCTATTCACCTCTTTTCACAATATCTACCACTGATGGAGGTTTGTTTTACGTCTCACAAGCAGTCCCCGCATTGTGGGAACGGACCTAGACTTAGAGCTTGGGGGCTTAAGACTGGATGCCCTTCCTTGATACCCCAAACACAACATCTACCAATATATCACAATATCTACCACTGACCCCACCTCGTAAACACACGGTACTAAATCTTCAGGCTCGTCATCGATCACGTGCGTGGTAACAGTTTGTCAGAGTTTCCATCACACATGACGGGATTATTGGCATTAGTCTCTGCCTGTCTGGTTGCATTCGTGTTAGTCGGTGAACTCAGCTGATGCAGTTTTGGGCTGGAAGAACATCACACCATCACGGCCCTCTGGGGGATGGGGTCGAGTGTCCTCGCCTTACAGCCAGGGGACCTGAACACGAGGCCTTCTGCAGCTACCACTTACATTGAACGAGGCCAGGGCCTCGCAGACGCTCTTCTCGATGAAGTCATCCGTGATGCGGCGGGACGGGTGCTCGTTGAAGACAGAGTTCATGAGTGCGATCTTGGCGGCGCTGCGTCTCGCCTCCGCCTTGGTCGGGCAGAACTGTGGACAGCAAACCATGAACTGGTCAGATTTCAGATATACAGGTGGATCAGAATTAGCATATTATCTTAACGCGGGGCGGTGGAAGATGGTCGCATGTGGACACGTATTGTTTCATAGCAGTGATGCGATCCACGATAGGGTCCAATGGCTGCGATCGGGTCTCTCTCTCACACAAACGCACGCATCCAGATTCTGGACTCCATGAGCAGCTTCTTCTCCAAGAAAATCACGATGCTTTTCCAAGACATTTACTGCGGCCACCCACGCTGCAGTCAGCTTGAATTATACTGTCCGCCCACGGAATGACGATTCAACAGCTCTGACATGTATGTGAGCCACTGAGTGGAGAAAGCCTGGGGACACTGGGACCAGTAACAGGGTTCAGGGGCAGAAAAAAAGACAAGCCAACACTCACCTGGAAGCTCCCAAAGCAGCTTCCTCCTGGGAGGCTGACATAGCAGACATATGGTGGGCTGTTGGACGGGACCATCTCATAGACAACCAGAGCGCCATTCCTGAGGTCTGCCCCTCTGGTCAGCTTCATCTGCCAAAATTCCTGCAAAGCCTCCACTACATTAACTGTGAAGGCATAAAAGCACAAGAGAGAGACGCCTTGTCACATGACAGACAGTATATCCACCACGCTGCACACACAGCGAGCCAGTAACGTACACATGCGAGGTTGGAGGTAGGAGTGATGTCAGGGATGCCTGAGTGCCATACATTAAATTGTCTTTTAATCTGCAGTTTTCCGTGGAAAACCCCGTTCGTTGGTAAGCTTTAACCTGGATTTCCACTGCGTACTCCAGCTACAGCTACGACGGCAGACCGCGCCAGGGGAGGTCATCCGAGTCACCGCTGCTGAAAGATGGAGGGGTTTTCCCTGCGCATGATAAAAAAGTAATCGGCGGCCGCCTTTCCAAGATTCCCGCTCGGCTCAGGCGGACCGCTCCAGTGCGAGGAATCCACTGAAAACTACAGTTTATCACTGCTGAAACCCGGCTGAACACACAGGCCTGCTGTAAATCATCATTTGGAGTGTTTTGGTGAACTGAGCACAGAAAAAGGCCGAGGCTGTCCAATGCTGCATACTTCTGCCTCATTCTGCATCTCGCTTTTCACCGGCTGAACACAGACGCTCACAGGCGGCTCCTCTCATTAGTTCTGCTCCGCATGGTGCCGGTCAATTTGCAAGTCAATCAGGGCGACTATTAGAAATTAACCTTCGCCTTTGATAATCACACACAGATTGAGCATAAAGCAGCTCTGCGAATGTCGACGCAAGATTTGCAGAAGATGTGTTTGAATTCATCCCACACTGTCCGGAGAGGCCGTTTTTACCTATCGGTTACGCCCGATGTTGTGTGAGGGGGGGGGGGGCACAGACGAAGACGGAGCTTGACGGATCCCTGCAATGGGATCGAACTTGTGACACCTGACTTGGAGATGTGCCCTCTGCCGCAGAGCTACTGCAGGCCCAGCACTAACATCCAACCATTGTATCAATCACACACACTAATTGAGGAAGGGGAGGACAGTAGCAAGCAGTAGGATCGAACCTGTGACGTCTGGCTCGTTATTTGCTGAAATACGGGCTCTACTCCTGAGCTACCGCGGCCCCCTGATCTGATACTCCATCTAAAACAATGAAAGAAAAATAAATGTTTTGGCCCAAATCAAGATCCAATACTTCAGCAAGTTTATTGAAAGCATGTGAATGCACACACATATGGGGGGTCTGGGTTGGAGTCAATCCCAGCAGACCTCAGGGAGACCCTCACACTGCCATCCATTCATATCTATGAGCCATCTACAGCCTCCAGTTCACCAGGAATGCATGTCTGGGGCCTGTGGGGGGGTGCAGGGGAAGAGTCTGAACCCGGGACCCTGTGGCTGCTTACAGTATAAAGATACCCTACAATGAGTGTTATCAAACAATAATTAATTATTAGATAATTAATGAGACAATAATATAACGGGTACATGGAGATTCCAACTTATCTCATTGAGGGTTTGAGGGGTCAACACCTAATCATCAATGACGAGTCTGTTACACGTGTCATGATTAGTCCCCGTGTTGTGGGGGTGGACACAGACTTAGATGGAGTTTGGGGGATTAAGGCCAGATGCCCTTCCTGATGCCTCGCAGTGGGATCGAACCTGCGACACCTAGCTTGTCATTTCCTGATGCACGTGCTCTACCACTGAGCTCCCCTTCACTGAAGCTGGGCCTAAAATATTACAACGTAAAGAGCAGGGATACAGTGGGAAACACGCAGAGCAGTCTAAACAACCGTTTTTCTGTCTGCGCACAATGTGATCTAAAATTGTATGAGCCATGTTTCCATGCTTCTGACTGTGATTTGATCCCATCCAAACACAGAGCATCAGCACCGGTGGCTGGAACAAACATTGTTTCTTCGAGATTACAGCAAAGGCCCGATATATTCTTCTTCCTCTTTCTCAGGATAAACTCCAACTTCCCGACTTCAGCTGCCTTTGTCTTTTGGGTCCGCCCCAACACATTTGTTCCTACGATGGGCTAATGCGCTCTAATACCCTGGTAATTCCCAGATCTGTGTGTTACTTGGAGTAATTACTGTTTATGTAGGTCAAGCCAAACACCGGGCTGATCAAAAGCCTGTTGGTTGAGAAATGAATGTGTAGAAATCAAAGCCGGAATTTTTTTTTTAAACTTATGATGGACAAAATAAGACAGAAAGCTGACCACATCCTGGCCCTTCAACCACCCATCTACCCCACTTTCCCAACTCTGACCCCCACCCTCCCTTCTCTACTTATTCTCAGTACTGTCCCACCTTCCATACTCTCCCCCATCCAGGCCCCCTGCAAAACCGAAAGACCACCAGAATCCATTAAATGGGTTAAACTCAGTGTTCAACAAAGTTGGATGATGGGTGGAGATAGTGTTGAAATGGGATGAGGAGAAGAGAGAGACAGTTCACTCCAGTACAAGAGGGGCAGTGTTTTGAGAAGTGTGGCTGAGGGGAGTGCTGACCATCTGTCCTGCAGTGATCTAAATAACTCAGGACAGATACTTTTGGTTCCACACCCCCAAAACATAGGCCGGATGTTTAATGAGAATTTAGCATTGTAGCCCTTTTACACAGGTTTTCATCACAATGCTCTTTAAAGCCCTGTTTTGATAGATGGGTGTTGTGCCCTCATATAGGATCTGCGTCTGTCAGGGGATGCAGCTAGTAGCGGCCTGTTGGCACAATAATAAATCCTATTAGTCTGCATTAGACAAAGACACTCAAATCAGCCCCATACTGCAGTTTCAGCATTATTATAATCACTGTAATAATTTACTTTTAATACCGCGAAAGAAGTGTTTAGTCTGTTGTGCATTTGAGCCACTTTTTTCATTGTATTTGTCTTTTCCACGGGTGATAGTTTTGTCTGCTTATTTCTGTATAAGCCCCCCAAAAACTGCCTTTATGTATTAGAATTACAAATTATAATCATAGTTCATCACATCATCCTCTTGCACTTCCTCCACTCTGTTCTGGTCAGCTATGACCTATCGTTTGTGTCTCAACTTCTTATTCCCTCTCTAAACAGGTTGGTTTCATCTTTCTTGTTTTCCTCCTCCGCCATCAGGCTACCACGCTTAATATCTGCTGCACTGAATTTGAATTGATGGCTCAGGAATTGGAAGGTTGCTGGTTCGATCCCAGGCTCCTTCAGAAAGTGTACTGAAGTGTCCTTGAACAAGATACTGAACCCTCCCCAACTGCTCCCCGGGTGCTGCAGCTGCCCACTGGTACTACACAACAGGACGGGTTAAATGCAGGGGACACATTCCATGGTAAGGATGGGAGGTCTGTTTTATGTGTCATGATAAGTCCTCACGTTGTGGGGGGTGGACACAAGACATAGATTGAGCTTGGGGATTAAGTATAAAATGACCAAATAAAGAGGCTTTACTTTCTTTATAATAGGTGCTATGTAAATACAGCATGTCTGCTTATCCTTGCTGTACTTGTGTACATTATAGCTACAGATAAAGTTTATATTAGAAGGTTCCCATGTTTGTCATTGCACATAAACATAAGGAAATGTCTTCTGCATTTAACCCATCCATCCTATTGCATAGGAGCATAGTAAGCAGCTGCACCGTCCGGGGAGCAGTTAAGAAGAAAGAGTTCAGTGTCTTGCTCAAAGACACTCCAACAAGCCTTCTACAGGGGGCAAGGATCAAACCAGCAATTGTGCGATTACAGCCCACAGTATTTCCTCTTTAGCTCAAAAAGTTGGTTTTTATCTCGTTTTCCTCCTCATTGGGCTTCCAGCTTATCTGTTGCATTACGTTGTTTGTGCAAATAAGCATGTCTTGTTATTTTGTAATTCAAAACTCCAGAACTTTATTGTCACTGTGCTTGAAATGACTTGTGTACGGTGAGACGATGACTAAAAGACACTTAATTTTACAGTCCTACATAAAGTTATCTATCCTAATCGGGGACTGGTGTACATGATGATCAGTGTACAAGCCACACAAAGGACTACATAACACTCCTTCTCTGATTTATCGGGTATTTTACTCTCGTCTCTCGTATTCATTTTTCACAAGACATCCTTGGAACTATTTGTTGAAGTTTGACACTTCACTCTGTTGCTGTTTGCTGTGTGTATGTTAGCTCTATGCTATGCTAGGACTCCGGACTGTCAGTAGACTCCCACTCTGGGAAAAGTGCTCCTTCGACATGGTGGCTTCAGATTCCAACGCACATTTTCTCAACAGTTTAGTAAATAGGGTCTTCACACAACACGAGTCAAGCTCCACTACACAGAAATAGAGAAATAAAAACCTCTCTACCTCTCCCGTAACCTTGCGTGTGTTTGGCGAAACTGCGGACTACAGCCTCCACCGCCTCCTTCAACACCGCCGGGTTCCCCGGGTTGCATAGTCCGGCTCCGACGGCCCCGACACCGGCCCCCGCTCCTCCCATGGTGCCGTACAGGCTGTGGAACTGCAGCGGGGGCGGTGGGGGAGGTGGA